>CATIWK010290893.1:0-14864 GCA_949634005.1 Mallotus japonicus
AACAACACATGGAATCATTTTTCAAGTCTTAAATCCTCAAAATCCAAACACAAATTTATAACAACAGATAAAGTGATAGCATTTAACTCAACTCCAAAATCCAACATATCCTAAAGATAAAATCCAACATCTTCCAAAACAAGTGGAGGACTTTTCTTTGATTTTTCTAGTTTAACATAACCTTTAATCATGGAAGCCTAAAAAATTATATCTCTATAATGCAACCCATCAAAAGCCCTTTTTATTTCAAAAAAAATAAGTATATAATTTGACATAAAGTGCAAGTAAGCTATTGTCCACAAATCTATCAGCCTCATGACCTGATTTAATCAAATGGGCATTGTGAGCGACCTGAGAATTTGTGCGGGTCATGGCAACTTTACCTAATGGGACATCCGTTCCGTTTACGGGACATGGACAATGGTTGGTCTCTGGGGGATGCGAGACGCTTTGTGTTTTTGGAGTCGCCACTTGATTTTTAGAAAATCAGGAAAAGATAAAAGGGACGGCATCAGGTCACTCAACGAGTATTGTCCCCATCAGAGATTCTAGGTTCGGGAGATCGCATATACTTTTTGGCTATTTCTCATTATACAATACTCGATATATGGCTACCGCAGCACCCTAGTTTCCGTAATGACAGTTGATATATGCACATTCACACAAGCACAATGATAATAATGGAAAGTAAAAGAAATTGAGTATGATTATTTATAAGGCTTTCCTAGTAAATACATATAAAAGAGAAAAAGTGCGGAAGTGTAAATCTAGTCCTAGATATAGAATACACCTGCAAAATAGAGGTTAGCACAGATATATGTATCACATTCACTCATTCAATCAAGATATGCCGAAAACATTCACTTGATTAAAAAAGCAAACAGAGGCATAATTGTGCGCATTTGCAGGAATTATTATGAAATATTTCCAAATAGTAGAAAAATAATAAAAGATGTATGATTGCATCATTGGACCACGAAATGGAAATTATTCAGTCAGAGATTATTCAATCATTATGAGCAAAACAAAGCAAAGATTATTCAATCAACATGAAAATTGCCAGTCTCACCACACAATCACAACAATTTCTCAACTGCTGGCGGCAATAAAATAAAATGCAAAACAATAAAATAAATGTGCAAAAATGATTATTTGGTCCTCAGATTTGACTAAGCTTGTTTTTGAGTTTTTTGAAGCTTTTGCTTCAAGGGATTTTCAAGCTGTCCTCATCGAGAGGTTGAAAATAATGTATAGAATGTAAATTCATATACCTTTAAAGCGTGCTTTGACAAAGATGTGGGTGGGTTTGGTTTAAATCGGTCTAAAAAATCCTACGAAAAATGCAGTAGGTGAGCCAAAAGTGTGTAAATCGGGACTCTTGAGTCTTCAATTTGATAGAGTTTTAGTGTGTGTATATATGCTCCCCCCCTCAAAATAGGAGGTAGAGACCCCTATTTATAGAAAAAGGGGTGAAAATAAGCGTGATCACGCATCCCAAGGCACGTGTGTGTGCAGTTTTACGTGTGTGCATGTGTATCGAGGTGCGTGATCATGTGAAGTGCGTGTGATCAGGCGTGGGAGCACACGATCATGTGTCCTAGGGCGTGATCACGCGCCCTTCGTGATCACATACCTAATGCGCGTGGTCACGCGCTGATTTCGGGGCATGTGTGCACTATTTTGAGGTTGCTTCTAAGGGTTTTTGAACTTCCTGGACGCATTTTTGATGTCTGTTTTGTTAAAATCGGCTTCCAATTTTCATGAAGTTGAACTCCGATCTTACAAGACGAACACCGATCTGACGAGTTCCATGTTTTGAGCGATGGTTGCTCGAAATGAGCTACTTATCATTCCGATAATTCATAATTTGTAAAATCAAGGTGCAATTTAATGATTCGGTAGCCGATTTCGCTCTCTAAAAACTTGATTCGGGATTTTTAGACTCAAGGCACGCTCCAGAGGCGGTACGAATGAACATATATTTATCAAATTTGGGGATATATTTTCATCATCGGACCCTTTTGGGGACAATCAAAACTTGATGTATGACAGTTGCCCCTTGCTTCACGTGTGTTGCATAGCCTCCTAGCACTGATGTCAATACACGAGAAGCAATGCAGAGATGCAAAAACAGTTTTGAGAGGAGAGGTACTTACCTGGTGAAGTGTTATATTGACTTCGGACGTCTGTCTGGTTGTTTTTGTTTTTGATTTGGCTATTGTCTCTATGATTCAACTGCTGGTTCAAGCATGTGATATGCAAGCATGCGTATGCAAATGTAATGATCACCCCTTTGGGCATTGTACTTGATACTCCATAGCAGTATCAAGGGTTCTTAACATTCCCTAGTAATGTTAAGGGTACTTAACACTCTCAAGTAGTGTTAAGGGGTTTACTAGCAATGTTACCCTCACCTTTTTACGGTTTAGGTAATGCTAAGATGTCATGCAGAAGGTGTGCCCAAATAAGACTGAAAGAGAATGAGCCCGAATAAGGCCGAAAGAGAGTGAGCCTGGGTAAGGCTTAGTCCTAATAAGACTGAAAGAGAATGAGCCCGAATAAGGCTTAGCCCAAATAAGGCTGAAACAGAGTGAGCCCGAATAAGGCTTAGTCTAAATAAGACTAAAAGAAAGCCTAAACAAGGCTTAGCCCAAATAAGACAGAAAGAAAGTGAGCTCGAATAAGGCTTAGTCCATATAAAACTGAAAGAGAATGAGCCTAAATAAGGCTTAGCCCAAATAAGGCTGAAAGAAAGTGAGCCTAAATGAGGCTTAGCCCAAATAAGACTGAAAGAAAGCCTAAATAAGGCTGAAAGAAAGTGAGCCCGAATAAGGCTTAGTCCATATAAGACTGAAAGAGAATGAGCCTAAATAAGGCTTAGCCTAAATAAGGCTTAGCCCAAATAAGGTTGAAAGAGAGTGAGCCTGGGTAACGCTTAGTCCAAATAAGACTGAAGCAAGCCTAAATAAGGCTTAGCCCAAATAAGGATGAAAGAAAGTGAGCCCGAATAAGGCTTAGTCCATATAAGACTGAAAGAGAATGAGCCTAAATAAGGCTTAGCCCAAATAAGGCCGAAAGAGAGTGAGCTTGGGTAAGGCTTAGTCCAAATAAAACTGAAAAAAGCCTAAATAAGGCTGAAAGAAAGTGAGCCTGGGTAAGGCTTAGTCCAAATAAGACTGAAAGAAAGTGAGCCCGAATAAGGCTTAGTGACATGCGTGCTATTTTTGTTGTGTGATTGTGATTGTGCTTGATGCGTAATGCAGTCGTGATTTAAGACTGTGATTTGTATGTAACTGTGATTATGATTAATGCGTAATGCAGTCGTGATTTGAGACTGTGATTTGTGTGTGACTATGATTGTGATTGATGCATAGTGCAGTCGTGTCCCTTTTTTTTATAGTAGGTACTTCTCGATCTTGATAGACGATGATGACTTTGGATTTGTATTGGCTGGTTGCAGCTCGAAGTCTTTTCCTTGTGGGCGCTTCTCGATTTTAACTGGTGATGTTGAATTTTGTATTTTGGCTAGTTGTAGCTCGAAGTCCTGAGACGGCACATATGAACATGTGAGCATGAATTCATTATTACTTTATTTGAAAAGAATTTTTATTCTTAGATTTATGCATTAAATTAGTTACGGTTAATTGAGTACTTCTATTCTTGAATTCTTGTAATTGATCCATCGATGTTAAGAGTTGTATGTATTAGAGGGTTTGAGCTGTCTTAACTATGATAATCTTAAGTTAATGCTGATCTCAACAATTCTAAAACATGATCCACAACTCGTGGTCAAGACTGTTTGTGTTACCAAGTGGAGAGCAAGCTTCCCAAGTGAATTTTTGAAGAATGTAGCAAGATAAAACTTATAAAGAATGTAGATGAATAGAATAAATTTTGATTATCAAGAGGCTTTTGAGCAGGAAAGTGCTAACTGACCATACATTATTTATTTTTATGCAGGGATTTCCTTTCTTTGGTACCCCCTGCCATTCCCGTATTACTGAGCATGGATATCGCCAAAAGGTCACGTAAAGATTTATTATTATTATTATTATTATTATTATTATTATCATATATATATATATATATATATATTGCTTTGCTTTCCCTGCACTTATTATTATTTTTTTGTTTCTTTCTCTTCTCAAGCATCCCCCACCTTCTATCACTCAGCGTGAATGCCGTCAAGGAGTTCTTTGAATACTCGTACTCAATTTTGAGCATTGGAATAGGTGAGTATGGTCTTGAGATCACTAGCCTCTCTGAAAGTTATCTTGATAACTGTAATTTATTTTGCTCATCGATGTCCTTTATAGGTTTTGTCTTGTATGTTCTTCGTCTATCCAGGTGGTAGGCAAGCATTAGGTTGATTAAAGTTTAAAAAGTCCTGACTTAGAGCTGTTGATCGTGCTTAGGAAATTGTAAAATGAGCACTAAAGGAAGATTATAAAAATTGAAATCAGCTCACTCGGCTCTGATATATGCAATTCATGGCAGAGATGAAGTTTGCAAAAATGCAAGAAAAGAATTGTTATTATTTTTTTTTTCCAATGTATGAATGCAAATGCAGATGCATGTATTAGAGAAAGAAGGAAGAGGGCACTCCCCGATCTAGAGGTGGTGACAATGGTGGCATTTGTTGATTGTTCCATTTGATGTTTTCTGTTCTTCTTTGTTATTGTCATTTCTGTTGATTATTGATGTTGCCATTGCTGCATATTGTATGCTTTGAAACTATAGCCCTTGCTATATTCTTGTGGTTATAACCCTTGTTATGTTGCTTTATGAGCGGCTTTCACCTTTTCGCACTCGGATTTACTATAGCTTGCATGGTCGCATTAGCCTACAAAATAAAATAAAAAGGATTGCAGTTAGTGTTGGTTATGTTTTTAGACAATGATTCTGAGCCAGGGTACATTTTGACTTCCCTTTTATTGCTTTGCTTCTATCGATTTGATGTTTCTTGCTCTTGCTCATTGATGCAGCTGCTTTTCCCTTTTGGTGGTTTTGTGGTCCATGCTGGGAGGGCTTTATGCTCTTAGCCTTACTTGACGGTCTTATTAGGATATAGCACTTGTTGTATTATGTAGCTCTTGCTGTAGTGACTGTAGCCCTTGCTTTATTGATTGTAGCTCTTGCTGTAGTATCTACTGTCGTTGTTGTGGTTGTAGCTCTTACTGTGGTGTTTGTAGCCCTTATTGTACTGACTATAGCACAAATTGTAGTGGCTGTAGTCTTTTACTGCGATGATTATAGCTCTGGTTGTGATGACTGTAGCTTTGGCTATGACGATTGTAGCTATGGATGTGATGACTATAGCTCTAGCGGTGATGACTGTAGCTCTGGCTGTTGCGGCTTTTAGCTTTTGTTAGAGATGTATTATCTGCTATATTTGTGCGTGCAGACGCATGTGTGTTCGTGTCTCAAAATGTGTGTGTGCATCAAAGTGCATACATGTACATATCTCAAAGTGTGCATATGTCTCATGTGTCTTGAAGTGTGTGCATGACATATGTGTGTATGCGCTAGATGGAAATGCTACTAAGCAGTGATGATGCAGTAATAATGTCATCCTTTATCGTGTCTTGGATGTTATTCTGGTAATGTGATGATGCAATAATCATAGCTATGTCATGCTTGTGTGATTTTATTTTATTTTTCTCTTTTTTCTGAATAATGATGATGCAATTCTCTGAAACAGTGATGTCAAATGCAGTGTCCTAAAACATGTAATGCTTGTGTTCATGCAATTTGTGAGTATTTTGTGTGTGTTTTTTCACTAGAATGCATGTTTGGGACCCTAGGAATGCGTGTGCAGGGACCTCAAAGTGTGCGTACGAGTGTATCAGGGGGCGTGAAGGCCAGAAGGACGCGTGGTTACGTGCCTGGGACGCTCCAGAGGGCCTCTTGAGCCTATATGAGGTGCTCATTTTTGTGTTTGGAGGGTTCTTACCTCTCTTCTAGCCCTCTATGGCTTCTTCTCATGTTTTTGGAGCATTTTCACCCTTCTTCTTCTTATTTTCTTGTTCTGTTGTCACTTTTGTAGCTCTTTACGCATTTCAAGAGACATGGATTTCCCTCATATTCCTGATAATGTTGACGAAGTCCCTCTGTCTATTAATGATTTGGACTTAAAGATAGGCGATGTAAAGGTTATATAGACTGGTACGAGAGCTACTGGGACTGGTGCAGGGACCTCTACTACTGCTAGAGTTACCGAGACTACTGGGACTAGTGGTGGAGCTTCTTTTTATCCATATGATTCTCAGGGCGATCCTAGTCTATCTCGACTTTCCCGAGGAGGTCCGATTCCTATTGTTCATAGCTTGGAGACCCATGCTTAGACTATTCATCATCGCCCGGTTTGTTCTTGTTTATTTCTTTTTGCTATCTTCATAACTTTATTTGTTGTTTATCTAGCATTTGTTATTTTGTCTAGCTCTCGTCATCCTGTCTTTTTATTGCTCTTTTATTCTTTCAAACACTTGCTTGTATGTTTTAGCTTTTGCTATCTGCTTTTTATTCTGTAGTCTGTGTAATTCTTGGTGTTAATCTAGCTCTAGCTGCTTACTTACTGCCTGTGCTTTCTGTTTAGCGTTTGTTATGGTCATTCTCCTGCTGCTTTGTTTGATGTTTTTGATTTTGGTTTTATTCCTGCAAGAATGATAAAAAGAGATATTTTAGTATCTAATGAATGTTTTAAATGATTTACCTATCGATTGCAGTCTCATGGGCTTGTTATTCAGCTGCCTGGCAGCTTCAATAAGGTCAGCTCGTACTATCAGGGCCTTCCATCATGTGTGAAGGATATGGTTGCTGGGAAGGGCTTCGACGACATCATTTTTGCTCTTACTTATAGTTCTTATGCGTCAAGCCAGGCTGCAATGTGTGCTCTTGTTGAGCAGTGGATGGACACTACCCATACATTTCATTTTCCTTTCGGCGAGATGACTATCACTCCACTAGATTTTGCAGCCATTACTGGGCTGAATTTTTTTGGAGAGCCTATCCCTCTTAGCAACGAGGCATATAGTTCTGCTGTGGTGAGGAAGAGATGGTTGAAGGATATGTTTGGGGTTACTGCTTCTATGAAGTTCAGCTGTTTAATCCGATACACAGAGCTTGTGGCCAAGGTTAGATCGGGACATGATGCTGGTCATGTTAGTTTGGAGTAGCTAGCCCGATGCTTCTTGTTTTACCTTCTTAGTACCGTCCTTTTTTCGAATGCTTTGGGTAATGGTTATCTGCAGTTATTACCCATTCTGAGGAACTTGAGAGATCTATCGAAGTACAGTTGGGGTGCGGCTTCTTTCTCTCATATGTATTATGGCTTGGATACTGCTTGCAGAGGAGGCTCGCGGATATACAACTGCTTATTCGTGCTGGATGTAAGTGTGTTCTCTTATCTTTATTAATTATCTTATTAATTTTAGATGTTCTGAATTCTTCCTTTTTGACAGATTTGGGCTTATGAGCTTAGGGTACTCCCACGTCCCACTGTTGAACACTTATCTGAGAGTGGTTTTCCATGCCTTTCGTGGTGGATCCAGAAGACTTCTGATTTGATTGAGAATCCTGCAAAGGCGAGGGATTTCCTGAGCAGGTTGGCCCAGAGTCAGGTATGGTGGATTTCGATCCTAATTTTCTTATTCTTTGGCAGTCTTTTACTTATATTACTTTTTGGACAGATTCGTGCCCGCTGGTGGTTGGAGAGAGAGGATTGGTTGGCTGAGATGGCGTCAGCTTAGCGCCTGACACAGAGGAGAGTTTTATTGGCTGGCATTATTGATAAGGTATGGTACTTGGGCGAGCGAGTCCATCACTGGTGGGATGGTCCGTATATGAGAAGAGTCCCTGTTGCTCCCCTGGTGACATGTTTTGGGGTTATGAGCTCACTGGAGAGGAGCTTATTGAAGCTGAGAGGGGATGTCTTTCTGAGGACCTTTTAGAGGGCGTGCACTTCTCTTATATGTGTACATTGATTCCCCAATTGATTGATGTTGTAGCGAGTGTCTTTGTTCCTTCAGTTACACCTCCTCAGGTGGATCCTGTACCGTCCTCAGGCTCGAGAGGTGGGACTTCACGATCATCCCAGGGTCATTCTTCTTCTAGAGTAGCATCTTTTGATCCAGTATGCTTCTTAGTTTTTGCCTTTTCCTGCTTATGTACAAGCATGTAACAAACTTTGTTAGTGATAAGCTGCAAATAACATGAGTTATGATAACTTATCTGCAGCATCGAGGAAATCACCGGAAAAGATAAGGTTCTTCCCGCTTCGATGAGGAGGGTACCCCTAGGACTGAGGGGACAGCTCGTGCCAGTGGCGTGGCATCTGGTGGTTCAGTTCTTGGTGATTTGGTGACTACAGTGCCCACGATGTTGTATAGATTGTCGATTATAGGAGCTGGGATGCGCTTCCCTTTACTTAAGCCTGGCATGACTTTGTCGGACGTAGCACCTGCGAACACTACTCATGTTAGTCTTTTGACTTTATCTGGGGTTTTCCCTTTGATTTGTCTATTATTTAGCTTCTCTACTTTGTAGGTGCCTATTTCTACTGCTCAGTCTTGGTATACTGATGTGATTAGCGCGCATGAGTATTTCATGGAGTTCACTAGCACACAGATCATACATCCTCTTTCATTGATTGTTTATTGTACCTGTTTTATGCAAATGCATATGCCTTTATCAATGCATGAATGCAATTTATGATGCTTATCTAATGTAGAGTCAGCACATTCTTACTATCCACGAGTGGGAGAGGAAGCGAGCATCTTGGAGTGAGCATGTTCAGCAGCTGGAGCGAGAGCTAGGCACTTTTTGCATGGGTTAAGATGACGAGGAGCATGGTCCAGATAGAGATGCCTGAGTGGATTCAGCTTTTGCTTATGATGGCGACCATAGTTGATGTAGCTACTTAGGCGGCTAGGTATAGATCTTTGGTTGTGGTCGTTTGGTGTTGTACTATTTTCCTGAGATCGTGGACTTTGGGTGTTATCTGGGCATCTGTCTCGTATGTTATAGCACTCGCTTGTGTTGTGTGACTGTTGCCTTTGTATGGCTTATTGTACTCTTGATGACTGACTTTATGCTCACTGATGATGACTGTAACATTTATGCCTGTTGTACCTCTGGATGATGACCTTGTGCTTGTGTTCGAATGGTGACTGTGCTATGTGGATATATGAATGATGATTGTGCCACATGATGAATGGTAGCTTATTTCTCGTCCTAGGATCTTGAGCCTATGCATGAATGTATTTAATGATCTTGATGCATGTATGTATGAAATGATGATGGTGTTGGCATGTAAGGAAGAGTGACATCGACTTGCACACTTAAGGTATGCGTCATGTAATGCAAATGAGTATGCTATGTGATAAAGGTGAGCATTCCTTTGGGGAGAGTCAGACATTAGTAGTTGCTGGGATCAATATTAATAACAAGAGGATTAACACATCTAAGGGAGAAACTAAGGATCTTGATGAGAATGCGAGCTTAACAGCTTTCATGTTTGCACTTCTTATAATCTAAAGATGAATCAAAGAGTGGCTCACAGCAAGTATTCATTCAATTATATGCCTCATATTATTATCTCTTATCTTATTTTCCCCTTTTTGCCTAGGCGATTCTACACACCTAGCTGGGCTTTTCATCTTTATTCTTTTTTTTCTTTTTCATTTTTTTTAAATGAGGCTATAGCGAGAATTGAATACTTGCGGTTTCAGTAAAGTGCACGGGTGAAGAAAGACAATCAATAGATTATAGGATAATGAAAAACAAAGGATTTAGCATTCCACCAAGATGTCTGATAAACCATATAAACATTCAGCACTAGCAAAATAACAAAAGCAAGAGATCACTGTTCTAATCTGGCTATTACATCCAAAAGGGTTTTATTGGTCTTTTTCATTCTAACTACTTCAGTCTGGCTTGTTCATGGCCTTTAGATAGGATAGGTATCTGTGAATCTTTTCCGTTTCTCTTTTCCATGATGATTAGATGCAGGGTTCCAGAAGGCAAGTGGGATTGGTGAAGCAAGTGTCCCTCCGCTTCCATGAGATTCATGTGGTCCAGGGAAAGTGGTGTCCATCTTCAAGGGTGATTGTGATATGGTTGGGTAGCTGGGTAGCGGTTTGTTTTCAGGAATGGCAAAGGATGCAAGTGGTGGCACATTATGGTAGTTGGGCATGGGATTAGCTTTGTTCTCGGGATCATTAATTACTCCGGAATCAATGAGGTATTGGACCACATTTTTGAGGGTTCTACAGGTATCAGTGGCATGGCCAGGCACTTAATGGAAATGATAATAAAGGTTTAGGTCAATTTAAGGAGGTAGCGGATTTGGTAGTGGTTTTGGCTTTCGAGGTTACAGGAGGTTCTTCTGTTGGAGCCTTTGGAAGATCTTAGAGAAGGGTTGATTGAATTTTGCATACTTCCTTCGGGTCAGACGGAGGTCAATTGTAGGTACTTTTAGGAATTCTGGATGTAATGGATCATATCCCACCATGTTCTGGCAACCGATTTGTAGACTTTTGGCTTCATTAAGTTGAGAGTGAAAGGGCTGTTTGGAGTGATCTTGCATGAGTTCATTAAGGCCTTTGGTCACAGTATTGATATTTTCCTTCACTAGAATCTCAAGCTTAGTGATCTTGCACTTCATTTGTTCCTCAAGCTGAGCAATTTTGTGGGCTAGTTTTTGGATTTTCGTGGTCAATTCAGATTTGGCTACACTTGCTTCTCTAGGGGATGATTATCTTCAGGCATGCTCATGATTTCCTTCCCCTTACTCAACTCAGGACTAGAGGTACCGGGTGCTCCCTTATCATTGGGAATGCCATTTAAGAGGATCATCTCATCCTTGGAGTTTAGGGTCTGATTGAGAACATACTTAACTTCATCTTGAAGGATAGCTTTGATTTCTACTCTAAGGATGTAGGTTAAGCCACCATCAGCTACATATTTCTCCTAATGCTCTTTGAGGCTTTGATTCCCTGATTGCTCGGCCATTTCAGATTCTAACCGTTCCTGACTTTCCCTTTAGGGTTGCTTTGAGGTTTATGACTGCAGAAATGATAGGGTTAGTGCAAATGTCATGAAATGCATGTATGAGTACAATTGTTATAAGATGTATGCATGGATGCATGATGTTATTCAAAAGGATGAGATTAGCATAAGGAATAAAGATAGCATGAATGCATGTTATGTCATGCGTATGGAGCCTTATTAGAAATGTATATGATGTTTTGAAGTGAAAACATAACAAAAGAGAAGGAGTTAGTAATCAACAACAAGATAAGCTAAAAGAAAAGATCATGGATGCTTGTCATGCCATAAGCTGTAGAAAAGTTATCGTGTGTGCATGATGTGCCCATGCAAAGGAATGGGATGAGAATGTACGCAAAAATGCAGGATGGCTGCAAGAAGAATATGAGTTAGCGTATGCTATTTACATGTAGATTATGTATGCATGATCGAAAGAAAAAGAATAAAACTGGTTAGTATTTCCTACACAGGGAACAAACCAATCACAAGCAAGCTCTCACTTCCAACCTTATCGCTCCACATGGTTATTCAGTCTCTGTCCTAAGTGGGTTTTGACCCAATAGTCAATAGGGGACTATGGTTCCGCTCTCGAGCTAGGCTTGTTTCGATTTGTGTTGATTAGAATCAAAAAGTAGGCTAAGGAATAATGCTTAAATGTACTCGGGGTAATCATTCAATATCAATATGGGGACCAGTCATTGGGTCATAAATGGCATCTATAGTCTATACGCGCCTGCGTGTGCGGGGGCTATAGCCAGCAAAAGGGGCCCAAATTTGTGTCCCCACATCGATATTCGATACGTTTACCAAGAGGCATTAAAGTATCGTTTGCTAGTTTACAATTTGATCCTTTTAACATAAACATCTACAATCTAGTCGAATTCCTGATCCATCTATTTGATCTGATAAGGACAAATGGACGACGCTTGTAGGTTCTATCATTGAGAGATGTCACTATTCGCCAGTTCTCACAGGCTATTCATACTGAGGTGGATGATTCTTATCATTCCTTGCACATCGGGCTTATACAAGGTAGACAAGGATCACACAGTCTAAGTGTGAGCAATCTATGAGAACGGACATAATGACGTCAATCGGCGATAGAAACTAAAAGTGTCATAGCACTTGTGAATATCAGGTCAAACGGACAGCATCAGGGCTAGCATGCAAAGCTTGGTGGGATCCTAGTGGAGATTTCTATTAGTTTATTTACATGGGCTGAGTCGAGGGTAAAAGGCTAAGGGCTCCTTTAGCAAGAATGCCCCCTCATGACTAGGGTTACGGACTCCGGTCAGTGAGTCTAGCATTCTTTTGATAACTCGGGTCGCCCCCCTTTATAACTTGCATCACAGACTCTGGTCATATGAGTTTCTTTCGAAACTGCTAGTAAAAGCTAAAGGTGACAAATCTGAATCGGTCACCCTATGACTCGTGTAGAATCATAGTGGATCACTTTCCGTTATTGTCGACTGATAGGGACCAGTAGTGCACGTGTGATGTGTAGTGCAAATGCAATAGTGAAGGGCTCCATATGATTAAGTATTATGTAATGAGAAATAGCTATTTTCGAATTGATCTCTCCAATTAGCATCCCCAGTAGAGTCGCCATGGTGAGCGACCTGAGAATTTATATGGGTCATGGCAACTTTACCGAATGGGACATCCGTTCCGTTTACGGGATAGGGACAATGGTTGGTCTCGAAGGGATGCGAGACGCTTTGTGTTTTTGGAGTCGCCACCTGATTTTTAGAAAATCAAGAAAAGATAAAAGGGACGGCATCAAGTCACTCAATGAGTATCGTCCCCAGCAGAGATTCTAGGTTCGGGAGATCGCATATACTTTTTGGCTATTTTTCATTATATAATACTCGATATATGGCTACCGCAACACCCTAGTTTTGGTAATGATAGTTGATATATGCACATTCACACAAGCACAATGATAATAACGTAAAGTAAAAGAAATTGAGTATGATTATTTATAAGGCTTTCCTAGTAAATACATATAAAAGAGAAAAAGTGCGAAAATGTAAATCTAGTCCTAGATCTAGAATACACGTGCAAAATAGAGGTTAGCATAGATATATGTATCGCATTCACTCATTCAATCAAGATTTGCCGGAAACATTTACTTGATTAAAAGAGCAAATAGAGGCATAATTGTGCGCATTTGCAGGAATTATTATGAAATATTTCCGAATAGTAGAAAAATAACAAAAGATGCATGATTGCATCATTGGACCACGAAATGAAAATTATTCAGTCAGAGATTATTCAATCATTATGAGCAAAACAAAGCAAAGATTGTTCAATCAATATGCAAATTGCCAATCTTACCACACAATCACAACAATTTCTCAACTGCTGGCGGTAATAAAATAAAATGCAAAAAAGTAAAATAAACGTGCAAAAATGATTATTTGGTCCTCAGATTCGACTGAGCTTGTTTTTGAGTTTTTTGAAGCTTTTGCTTCACGAGATTTTCAAGCTGTCCTCGTCGAGAGGTTGAAAATGACGTATAGAATGTAAATTCGTATACCTTTAAAGCGTGCTTTGACAAAGATGTGAGTGGATTTGGTTTAAGTCAGTCTAAAAAATCCTACAGAAAATGCAGTGGGTGAGCCAAAAGTGTGTAAATCAGGACTCCTAAGTCTTCAATTTGATAGAGTTTTGGTGTGTGTATATATGCTCCCCCCCCCTCAAAATAGGAGGTAGAGACCCTTATTTATAGAGAAAAGGGTGAAAATAAGCGTGATCACGCGTCCCAAGGCACGTGTGTGCGCGGTTTTACATGTGTGCATGTGTATCGAGGCACATGATTACGTGTCCTGGGGCGTGATCACGCACCTAATGCTCGTGGTCTCGCACAATTAACGCGTTCACTCGCTGGTTTCGGGGCATGTGTGCACTATTTTGAGGTTGCTTCTAAGGGTTTTTGGACCTCCCAGACGCGTTTTTGATGTTCGTTTTGTCAAAATCAGCTTCCAATTTTTGCGAAGTTGAACTCCGATCTTACAAGACAAACACCGGTCTGACGAGTTGCACGTTTTAAGCGATGGTTGTTCGAAATGAGCTACTTATCATTCCGATAATTCATAATTTGTAAAATCGGGGTGCGACCTAATGATTCGGTAGCCGATTTCGCTCTCTAGAGGCTCGATTCGGGCTTTTTAGACTCAAGGCACGCTCCAGAGGCGGTACGAATGAATAGATACTTGTCAAATTCGGGGAGATGTTTTCATCATCGGACCCTTTTGGGGATAGTCAAAACTTGATGTATGACATGCATGGAATTGGAGGCCATGGTTACAAGTTCGAAGGAGAGAAGCATAGAGGAATGGTTTTATTAGAGTGGTTCCTGGTACACAAAGTTGAGAATGTGAATTGCAAAAAGAAAAAATGATCACTATATTTGTAGAATTAGAGGATATTGAAATTTTTGGTTTGTGTATTTTCCCTTATTTTACTAGAGAAAAAGAGCTATGACAATAATCAAAGAAGAAGAAAAATAAGGTTCTTTTTTTTTTTTTTTTAACAATTTACTCTCTTTGGTAAAGAATAATGAAAAGGCATTTAGAAAAATGACAATCTCTTTATACATAGCTAATAATGTGGCATCTGATTTGATCAAATGGTGGGTCCCGTATGAGCTGACAATGTAACACCCGTACTCCAATTCTAAGTACATTGTATTCATTATGTATTGTATTTACATACAATATGTTAATAGAATTTAAATATAAGTTAGCATATTTGGATATGGCTATAGACATTTGTGTCAATACATATAGTTGGACTAGAGTACTGGGTTAAGCTAT
>CATIWK010290895.1:0-15290 GCA_949634005.1 Mallotus japonicus
TTCAAATATTTAAACTTGACTCAAGCTTGAACTTGACTTGGTTTGATAAATATATTTATAATTATACTAAAATGAAAGGGTATAATGGTAAATATACAAAAGCTCAATTAAGTTTATGAGCCTATCGAATTACGTATTTAAAATCTCGAGCTCGACTTAAAAATCTACTAGAGTAGCTCTAGCTTGAGCTTGACTTGACAATAATTGAGTTGATTTCGAGTTTTTTCCGATTTGATCCGAGTAGCTCGTGAGTCGGTTTGACTCGGTTATACTCGTATCTAAATATATTAGTATACAATAAAAATAATAATTATAATAATATTATTTACCTCATCAATTAAATAATATCAACAAAGTTAGATTACTCAATAACAATAATAATTAATAAGTTATTATATATAATAATATATTTTAATTAATAAAAATAATTTTTTGTAATATAATTACTTTAATCAAAACGACTTAGTTTTTGACAAAACTACATCATTTTGATTATCTATAATTAGGGATGTGCAAAAACCGAATAACCAAATCGAGTTCGATTTGATTTGAAATTTTAAATATTTTAAAATTCGGTTAAAACCAGGAGAACTGCCCAAAAATCGAATAAATTAAATTATATATATATATATATATATATATTGCAATTTGGTTAACTAATAACCGACCGCCTAATCCCTAATCCTTATATTTATAGTTTCAACTTTGATTTTTATTTTGAGTGAAAATTCGGTGCGGTTAATCAACTAATTAACTGAATTCTCACCCCTATTTATAATATATTTCTATCTATAATATGTCTATATATTAATATACAATAAAATTAATAATTATAATATTATTTAGCTCATTAATTTTAAATAATATCAATAAAATTAAATTGCTCGTTAAAAATAATAATTAATAAATTATTAAATATAATATTAATAAAAAGGCAATTCTTAAAAAAAAAAGTCAGAAGGAGAAACTTTTTTTTTTTATACATATATTTTGGTGTTTAATTGGTTTTTGGATTTTTGTTCTATGTTTGCACAGGTAGTTGTTTTTTTTTGTTTTTTACCAAAGTTTGTACGCGTAGTTGGATGGTGAATTTTTGGGAAATGTACTCATTTAGTATTCCAAAGTTTATATGGAAACATATTGATATTTGGATTTTAATAATGCTTTTTCCTTCTTTCTTTTTACAGTTCAAATATCTCTACTTCCAATGTAAAGGTTATATGAGTCTTTTTATTATCATTAATTTTTTTCTATCTAAAAAAATTTGGATAAATTCTATCTATATAGCATTGCTCAAGTGTAAATCACTTGGTTTATGTATCATAAATCCTACCCTAAGATGTAATACATTAGTGTATCACAAATTCTACCCTAAAATGTAATACACCTAATGTAAGAATCTCCAATTTTTTTTAATTAATGAAACCCCTATTAATTTTATCATATTAACTTAAAACGCATTATGTGACGTCTCATGCATTCAACTATTCAACATGATATTATAACACTCTGATTATAGGTAAGATTTTTTTTTAATTTAAAATCTAAATTTAGGATATGTTATGCACAAATAATCTCAATTTTGACTTTTTTTTTAATCTAAATAGTTTACAAAATGTGATGTTATAACACCCTGAATATTTTAATTTAGAGTTTAATTTGGGATCTATTATGTACAATTAATCTCAAATTTTACTTTTCTAATTCAGCTTAAAGATCTGAAATAATGTTATTTGTATGTGAATTAATATGTCAACACAAATATTAAAATACTCCAAAAATTCTGACTAATAATATTAAAATATTTTGATATTATATGTATTAAAATACACATTAATAATATAAGTAAATAAAATAACTCATAATATTTCAAATTATTAATAAATAAATTTATCTAGTAATATCTTAATATTATAAATAAATTTAGGCCTTAAATATAATTTTAAAAATAATTTTTTTTATTTTTATTAAATATTTTTACGAATATGGGGATTAATTTCTTAATTTTTAATCACACTATCAGGGATTTTTTTTATTATAATTTTTACAATAGAGGTGTAAATAAAATTTTTAGGACCAATTTAATTTTTATTGCAAAATTCAAGAGATAATTGACAAAAAAATAAAAAATGAACAAATTGAACTTTTTCAAAAACTTTGAGGGCCAAACTGATCTTTATTCCTTAACTTTTTATCGGATAAAACAACTTCACCACTTTCGTCTCCAACTCCCCACAACTGCTTTCATCGATTTTCTCCGATGGATTTCACAGCAGAGCAACTGATCCAGTACAACGGCAAAGACCCATCAAAGCCAATCTACTTGGCAATTAAGGGTCGTGTTTTCGATGTCACCACAGGCAAATCCTTCTACGGACCAGGTGGGTCCTATGCAATGTTCTCCGGCAAAGATGCGAGCAGAGCTCTTGCCAAGATGAGCAAGAATGATGAAGACATCTCTCCTTCTTTGGATGGTCTCACTGAGAAGGAAATGGGTGTTCTTAATGATTGGGAAAAGAAGTATGAAGCTAAGTACCCAATTGTTGGTCGTGTTGTTTCTTGAAATTTTAATAGAACTGTCTGTCAGTCTGTTGTATTTTGTGGGTGTGTTGTGTTAATCTAAAGAGTAATTTCTTGTTATTGGGTGTATAAAGTTTATGACTTTGATGAAGAACGAGTGATGATGATGATAATGTAGTTTCTGGTTTGATGATTGAATAAATTTGGGTTGTGTTGTGTCTCTAGCTTGGATTTGAGTTTAATTTGTTGCTTTTGAATTTTTATGTTTTGTTGTTGTTTTTTCGACACAGTTAGTTTATTGGTTACATCTTTACAGTTTCATGTTTTTCTAATGTGTTCGAGCTGATTGAATGAAATATATTTATGTTTCGAATAGGGGAAAGAATGATTATGTGATCTAATCAACATATGTCCATTTTGATGTTGCTGAACTCGATAGCCTTGTGAACTTGAATTTAGTTACCACGGCAGGAAAAAAGCCTTAGTATAGCTGTGAAAAGAGGAGGTACAGTTGTGAAAAGAGGATGTGTAAATATATCTACAACTTGAAAAGGATGGTTTGTTGAATGTAGAACAAAAATCGGCCATATATGTTTGAAGCACCCTTATTAAAGGGGTAAAATTTGGCCATGGAGATCATCAGATGTCTCCTAGGGAGAGTCTTTAAGGCCTTATAGGTGGTCAGTTGTATACTGACAACAAGGAGAAATGAGAAAAATGAGTGTTTCCCTCTCTTCTAACCTTTGGCAGAGAGTGAGAGAGGGTTTTGTCGTTGTCAATTACAGTTCAATCATCTATGGATATTCTGATGAATTGTGTGATGTGTTATATTTCTGAGATGACTATTGATACTGGATGTAGAATCAGTTTTGCAAGAAGGAAAGGTGCGTATATTTTCAGTGTTGGGCTGATCTTTAATTTCTATCAATTTGGCATATCAACTTTGCACTTTATTTCAATTTTGTCCAAGATGCCATTGGCATGTGCTACTAATGATCTGTCTTTCAGATATAGCAGAGCCACTTGATGATGCAAAAACAACATCAAAAGACGTCGTCTCACATTAAAAAGCAGGACATTATTTTCTCTATGCCAAAGCTCAAATGACATTGTTTGCTTTCTTAAAGGGCGGTAATCCAACATTTGCAGATATTGGATGACGTTTAATGCACGAATCAAACTAATACTATTAAGGAAAAGTATAAGATCGAGAAAGCTAGGGTTATATCTTCTAACATTTTCTTGGCTGTTTTCTGAAATTTTATACCCTTTGATCGGATCTAATTTTTTGCTTACAAATAACAAGCTTCATCTTTTTCACCAACTTCTCTTGTGACTCTTCTCATTATTTCATCTTATTGGAGGATCCAACTACCCCTAGTTCAGCTTCTGGTTTTAGTTCTGCCTGCGATGGTGGTAACAGCAATATCATTGTCGCAGAAGAGGCAGTTTGACGATGGTTATTTAAGGAGGCATTATTCTTGTGATGGTTGCAACTGCAACAGGCCATGGAGGTAAAATTGGTTACCAACCTCGATATGATTGAGTTTTGGCACAGAGAAAAAGGATGTTTTCCTTTTTCTGAACACGATATGTTATTGATGTTGTGTTTGCATCATCAATTACTCTGCTTAGGCATGACACAAGCCAATTGCACCTTAAGGTAATGATTTAGTTGATAATTGGAGCAAAATTTAGAATATATAGGGCCATTAGGAGTTCATTATAAGCTCTTTATTATTGTCTAAATTGTGATTTTGAGTACAAGTATCGAAGGACATGTATGATGGAACAACCACTAGTGTATGCAGAGTAGGAAGTGACACTAAAAACTTTTCTATTTCGATTGGCTTACATCAAGGATCAGCATCGAGATTTACTTTAGTCATGAAGGAATTGGCTAAATATATACAAGAAAACATTCCTTGGCATATGATGTTTGTAGATGATACTCCATAGCGAGTTAGTATGAACTTGGAACGTTGAAATACTACTTTAGAATGAAAAGGTTTTAAAAGGAATGTGTATATTATAAGTTTAAAGATAGTAAGAGTAGAGAGGCTACTTTTAGATGGGATTGTAGTACCTCAGGCTCATAGCACAGTTTAGATACCTTGGCTTCTTTCTCCAAAGAGATGGATGGGCATTAACCATAGGATTAAAGCGGGACGGATGAAGTGAATGATTACAGTGGAAGTTTTATGCGATGCAAAATTCCCAATTGCGAAATAAAAACCAGTTCCACCAGTTGCGGTACGACATGCCATTTTATATTTTAGTTAGTGTTGAGCTATGAAAAAGTAATACGCTTCAAAGATGGATTACTTTTAACGTTAAGATGGATGTATGAGCATACAAGAACGGATAGGATCTGGAATGAGTGTATTAGGGAGAAGGTCAGAGTAGCTCTTATCGAGGACAAGTTGAGAGAATATAAATCGAGGTGGTTTGAATATGTGAACCGTAAATCCATCCATAGATGCCTTAGTTTGAAAATGTGAATTTTCTTTCTTCAATGCCCCCCACTATGCTTTTTTTTTTTGTCAATCTGATGCTTTCAGTAGCTATGGGTTACAACTAATTGGGAATTTGAGTCAACAGACCCACAAGAGTTAAAGTCCTTCTAACACTTTTTTTTTTTTCACATACATAAGATTCAAATCCAAAATTTTATTTAAAAGAACTCAAACTTTTTACCACTTAAATCAATAAATATTGGTTGCTCCCATTGTGTTTTTAATTATAGGTCTAACAAGTTGCTTGTCTTATTTAGTTTTTTTTTTTGCTTGTCTTATTTAGTTTGACGAGAAAAAATGATTTTTTTCCCATTCTTACAACGTCGAACAGAGGTACAAGATAATATAAAATTTTGCTTTGGGCCCTTTTAATTCTATATATTGTCTCAACCTGAAACAAAAGCAAAAATAAAGGGAAAAATTACAAATTTAGTGTATCAATTTTTCAGTTTTTTTTATTTAAGTGTCCAATTTTTATTTTTTTGCAATTAAGTATTTAAACTTTTGAAAAGTATATTAATATAGTGTCTTCGGCTGATTTGATGCTGACTGTGTGCTCAGTCAGATAAAAAAGGACCACTTTTATCCCAGTTATTAACCATTGCATTTGCCACATGTGTTATATTATTTAAAGGACAAAATTACTCTTACTCAGTCACCCTCCATATGTGCGGCGGAAGTTAATATTGTGGTTATTTTTGTCAATTTGTAATCTTTAATAAGGGTAATTTTATCCTTTAAGTAATACAATACACGTGGCACATGACATGACTAATAACTGAGATAAAAATGAGTCTCGTTTGATCTGACTCAGCGCTCAGTCAACATTAAATCCGCGGGAGACATTACATTGGTATGCTTTTTAAAAGTTCAGACACTTAATTGCAAAAAAAAAAAGAGATTAGACACTCAAATAGAAAAAACTGAAAAGTTGGGACACTAAATTTGTAATTTTTCCAAAATAAAAATATCATATTGGGTTTAGTGTCCATTGACATAATTTCAGAATGATAATTATATAATGGGGAAAGGTTTAACTTGCACCCTAGGTTTTTGACTTAAAAGCACATCGGACCTTCTGTGTTTTTTTTGCCTAATCGGAATTTCTATTTTGAAAATTTGAATATATTGGAGCTTCACTGATTACAATTAAATTTTACAATTTTTTAGTACAATTAAGTCCTATAAACTAATAAAAAACTAATTTTAATGGATACTAACAAATTAAATTGATAATTTTTTTTAGAAATATATATATAACCTAATTATTAAATTTTAAATTCAACCTATAAAATAAATTTTTTTTTTACATTTTGTTAAATTTTTAAAAATTTTAAAATTATGTGATATAGTTCAAAAAATGACCAAATTTATTCGTTAATATAAATAGCGAATTTATAATTGACCTAAAATTTAATTTTAATAGTTAAATAAAAAAATTATTTATCAATTATTGTGTCGGTTTAAAAATTATTGTGTAAATTTAAAAATTTAAACTAATGAATAAAATTTAAAATTTTTTATTCTACCATTAAAATTAAATTTTAGGTCAATTATCAATTTAATATTTACGTTAACAAATAAATTTGGTAATTTTTTGAAATTTATATCACTTAATTTTAAAAATTTAAGAAAAATGTAAAAAAATTATTTTATAGGTTGAAAAACTTTTAAAATTTAATAATTAGGTTATATATATATTTCTAAAAAAAATTATCAATTTAATTTGTTAGTATCCGTTAAAATTAGTTTTTTATTAGTTTATAGGACTTAATTATATTAAAAAAAAGTTATAGAATTTGATTGTAATCAGTAAAATTCCAATATGTTTCAATTTTCAAAACAGGAGTTCCAATTGGGCAAAAAAAAAAAAAAAAAAACACTGATAGTCTAATGTACTCTTAGGTCAAAAACTTGGGGTGCAAATTGGGCCTTTCCCCATTATATAATCATAGCAATTTTATTTTATGCAAATATATATAGCAAGACATGACTGCAAATTCCACATCCTTCGTGTGTGTATATATATAATTAATGAGCATTTTGAATATTACTTGTTTATGTGAAATATGAATATTATTTTATAATATGGATTTATTATTATTCTTATTATTAAGAGGCTCCATTCAAACAAGAGCGACCTCCAGGGAGGATACATGGGACTCTTGGTTTCTTTCCTTGGCATCCTCCGACCGGAACGCCATCGAGAGTTGACTTGGCATGAGTGGGAGCTCCAGCTTCCATTTCAGCAGCTGTTGCAGGTTTTGGTGGGTTGCAATCAATGATTTCCTCGCTGCTCACATCTTGAGGGCTAAGAGCTGGGGGATTGACGGCTTCTACAGTACAAATACCAGAATGAAAGCTTTCTCTTTTTAATATTTTTTTAAAAAATCTGAGCACGAATTAAATGTATAATCTTTGAATTAATAATTTGAAACGAGTCTCTTACTAGCAAAGTATTCAAGAATAAATGCAAAATTCAAATGACTTTGGCATAGCTAAAGTTTGAGGACAGAGATCAAGTATTTTTCTCACCGAATAATTCTCGAGCTACTGTTAGGGAGGAACAAACAAGAATTGCTGCCAAGAGAAGGCAAACAATTGGAACGGCCTTCATGATAGATAATAGAGCTTTTTTTTTTTTTTTTTTCTTAAATACAATGGAATAGAAAGTATGGCCTCCCCTTTCATTAGTCTGTTATTTATAATAAAGTAAGAAATGATAGAATTAAGAATATGATGTAACTTCATGAAACATGCAGGATTTGTAGATGTAATTTCTTGTAAGATGAGCCATAAAAGTCCGTAATCTATATTTCGTTTTCAAACTCAAAACCCTTCTTTTGGAATACTATTAATCATTTTTTTACCTTGAAAAACAAACATATACATAAACTTAAATATATATATTTAAATATCACATATTATTTTTTGACCAATGTTAGTTATCAAGTATAAGTTGTAAGTTGTAAATTGTAAATTTACAACTTACACGGTGGGATAACGTGTAAGTTGTAAATTTTATTAAAGAAAAAAAAAGATTATCGAAATTCATTATGCATTTCTGTTTTGAAGTTGTTTCATTTATTTATTATTGATTCTAGAGGGATTACTTGTAAAGCAAAGTATAACTAGTGAGTTAACTCTTTCCTCGTCTACCCCAATACAACCATAATATAGAAATGATTATACTACATTGTCTGGTTGAGTTCCATTTGGGCCAAAACTGTGTTGATTGCAAACGTTAATAAAGGATAGTTGTATTGAAAGTTCATGATGAATAAATTGAAGGGATCTTTTCACATATAAACCAACACATAAAAATATTTTCAAAAATGGTGTTGACCCATTAAACATTTCAATATTGGTCTTCCAAAGTTTTTTCTTTCAAAATGGACAACTTTCCTTTCTTTCAAGTGGTTTTCTTCTTTTTCGACATTTTTTTACTGTCATTTTTTTTTCTCAACATTTTTTTTTCTCTACATTTTTTACTGTTTTTATTCTTTTCAATGTATGTCTTAATTTTTTTCTCAGTATTTTCTTTTTCTTCAAACATTTTTTCATTGTCTTCATTTTTTTTCAACATTTTATTTTTCTTCAAACGTCTTTCTTCTCTCTCTCTTTCTCAATTCAATTCAATTCAATTGCAGTTTTTTTTTTAATTTTTGGAACCAATAACTTCAATTAAAATGTATATTTTTTTTTTTTTACTTTTTCTTTGTTCAATTGAATGATTATGAACTAAACATCTTCAACAAAATTTTTCCCATTTATGTTCTTAAAAAATAAGGATTTTAGGTTTTTTTTTAAATTTCATTTGTTTATTAACATGTCTAACAAGTTTTTTGTTCTTGTTTGTTGTTTTTATTGTTCTTTTATTAAGGCCATAAATAAAATTTTTACTTTTATTAGTATTAATAATAAAAAATAATAATTTTTCTATATATGTCGTAATTTTTTTTGTTATTTTTTGATGTTATTTTTTTGTTTTAAAAAAAAACAAAAATCAACAAACGGAAATAACAAAAAAAAACTAAAAACAACAATTGAAACAATAAATCAACAAAATTTTATAGTTGTTGATTTGTGTTGATTTTTATTGTTTTTTCATTATTAATAATAAAATCATGGCCATTGTTAACAATACTAATCATTCTATTATTAACTTGTTGTATTTGTATTTCACTAAAATTCTATTTACTCATATACATTGTATCTCACGTTTATATACAGCCTTGTACTGCTCATTATGGAATACAACAGATTTACAATTTTCATCATCTTGTTATTTTCCGTTGTTGCCTACCCTTTACATGGTATCAGAGCAAATTGCTGAATCATCGCAAATTGTCCCATCCTCTTCTTCTCCTGCGCAAATATCTGTCAACTTTACTGCTCAAAACACCTTGCCAAATTTGTGGATATCAGAATCACACTGTAGACGCTGTTACCAAACTCGCCCACCTCTTACCTACAATCCGCAAGCTCACCTCACTCATTATCGCACTCCCACCCATCATTACTATCGACCCCCAGTACCTCCCTTCCCATCATCACCGAATGTGTGGCATCCTGATACTAGTGCGAATTTTCATGCCACACCAGACTTGGCTTCCTTAAGCTCAGCATCAGAATACTCAGGATCCGAACAACTCCATGTTGTAGATGGCCAAGGCTTACCAATTCATCACATCGGTAGTACTTCTCTCCCCACTTCCAATTTTTCTTTTCGATTACATGATGTTTTACATGTTCCCAAACTCACCAAAAATTTATTATCCAGTTCAAAAATTTACTCATGATAACTCTTTCTTTTTTGAATTTTGGCCAAAATATTTTCTCATTAAGGATCAGGCTACCAAGAAAGTTCTTCTTCAAGGGCCGAGTGAAGATGGTCTGTATGCCCTACGTCCAATTCCAAAAGCTATGGCTACCACCGTTCCTTCTTTTCAAGACTGGCACAATCGTCTTGGACATCCTCATGGGCGGACAATAAATAAAATTGTCAAATACTTTCAATTACCTTGTTCTTCTAGTTCTTTAGCACCTTGTTCTTCTTGTCATTTAGGAAAATTAGCTAAACTCCCTTTTGCTTTTGCTAATCATACCAGTACATCTGCTTTTGAAATTGTTCACTTCGATGTCTGGGGTCCTGCTCCTATTAATTCTAGTCAAGGACATCGCTATGTTGTTTTGTTTATTGATGATTACACTCGATTACCTGGGTGTATTTTCTCAAAAATAAAAGGGAATTTTTTTCATCTTTTTTATACTTTCAAGCCTTAGTTCAACGTCAATTCAATGCTACAATAAAATCTTTCCACTTCGACTGGGGTGGTGAATACCAAAAATTAAACAAATATTTTCAACAACATGGCATTATCCACCGCATTTCATGTCCTTATACCCATGAACAAAATGGCTTAGCTGAAAGAAAAATTCGCCATTTAATAGACACTGGTTTAACTTTCCTGGCTCGTGGTCATGTTCCAAAGAAATTTTGGTCCTATGCTTTTCAAATGGCCACCATGCTCATCAATAGCTTACCATCTTCAGTCACAAATCAACATTCCACATTTTTTCTTCTTTATGCCAAACACCCAAAATATTTAGACTTTAAACCCTTTGGCCGTGCAATTTTCCCACTCCTTAGACCATTCAATAAGAATAAGTTTTCTTATCGGACTACCCAATGTGTCTATTTAGGCCAAAGCCCATGTCATGCAGGTTACTTATGTCTTGACCCATCCACCACCAAATTTTACACAGTTAGACATGTAAAATTTAATGACTCTGTCTTTCTGTTCCACTCACATGTTCAATCGCAATTCTTGGAAACCAATAACTCGACACCATGGCTTTATCTTTTTGGACAACATACAACCACTTTGGCTCTTGATGAAAGATCAGGTAATTCTTATCCTTTATCTTCTCCAACTTCCTTATCTCCTTCTATTTCTACCTTTAAATCATCTCCAACTCAACAATCTCTATCCTCATTTACTGCACACTCTACCCGATCATCATCCCCATCTACCACCAATTCTACCCGATCCCAAACTCTTTCCTCACAACCATACAATTCCAACCCAACTCAAACACTTTTAACCCAATCCCAACATCCATTGAACATCAATCTTGTAGTTGATCTCACCAACTACCCACCTCTCACGCAAACCTCTCCTTCCCGAACCCACACAATGAAATTGTGCCCTTCCACCATGTCAAAACGCCAGACCAACTCTGTTATCACTACTCTCATTATTCCCTCTCCTCCCACACCAACCACCTTCACCCAAGTAAATAAACATCCTGAATGGAGGCAAGCTATGCAACATGAGTTCAATGCCTTAATGCAAAACCAAACTTGGACACGAGTTCCCCGGCCTCCTGACAAGAACATTATTTCCAATAAATGGTTATTTCACATTAAAATGTAGATGGCTCTATTGAACGTTTTAAAGTAAGGTTGGTAGCCAAGGGTTTTACTCAAGCGAATAGAGTTGATTATCATGAAACTTTCAGCCCTATAGTTAAACCAACTATAATTCGGACTGTGCTTGCTATTTTTACCTCTCTTAAATGGTCGGTTCATCAACTTGATGTGTCAAATGCATTTCTTCATGGGTTTCTTGATGTAGAAATCTACATGGACCAACCAAAAGGCTTCATTGACTCCACATACCCTGACTATGTCTGCAAGCTATATCGCTCACTTTATGGCCTTAAGCAAACCCCTCGGGCATGGTTTTAACGTCTTCATGACTTTCTCCTACAACTTTGGTTTCAAGCTTCTAAAGCAGATAATTCTTTATTTATTCACAAAGTTGATAATTCTACTTTATTTGTGCTTGTTTATGTGGATGACATTTTGGTTACAGGCTCTTCTTCATCTATCATTCAATGGTTCTTAAACAGTGTGCGCCACACATTCCCAATTCGGGATCTTGGTACTCTTCAATATTTTTTAGGAATTGAAGCAATCTATCTCCCTGATGGAGTAATTCTATCTCAACACAAGTATATCTCTGATCTCTTACAACAAGCAAAAATGACGGAATGCAAGCCCATATAAACTCCTATGGCCACCTCTCCACCATTCACCAAAAATGGCAGCACACCCTTTGAAGATGGCGTCCTTTATAGGCAATTAGTGGGTGGACTTCAGTATGTTACTCTTACCCGCTCGAACATAGCCTTCTCAATCAATAAGCTATGTCAATTCATGCACAGTCCTCGGCTTGATCATTGGAATGTTGTTAAGTGGGTTTTACGATATTTGCAACATATTAAAAATCATGGCCTTTTTCTTTCTTAAAAATCGTCCATGCATCTTTAGTGCTTCTCTGACAGTGATTGGGGAGGCTGCCCTGACGATCGTCACTCCACCAATGGCTATGCAGTCTACTTAGGTTCAAATCTCGTGTATTGGATGGCCAAGAAACAACTTACCATATCCCGTTCATCCATAGAGAGTGAGTACAAATCACTTGCAAATGCCACTGCTGAAATAATGTGGCTTTGTTCTTTACTCTCCAAGCTTAGCTTCCTCTCTTCCAAACCGACCACCATGTGGTACGATAACATTGGCGCCATTTATCTCACCACCAACCTAGTGTTTCATGCCCGCACCAAGCACATCGAACTTGATTACCATTTCATCCGAGAAAAGGTTCTTCAAGGTATCATTCATGTAAACTTCATCTCTAGTACTGATAATATTGCTGACATTCTCACTAAGCCTCTTGGTCGCCCTCTCTTCGAAAAACATCGAGACAAGCTTTGCCTTCGCACCACTACATGCTCAACTTGAGGGGGGCTGTTAACAATACTAATCATTCTGTTATTAACTTGTTATATTTGTATTTCACTAAAATTCTATTTACTCATATACATTGTATCTCACATTTATATACAGCCTTGTACTGCTCATTATGGAATACAACAGATTTACAATTTTCATCATCTTGTTATTTTCCATTGTTGCCTAGCCTTTACAGCCATAAATAAAATTTTTACTTTTATTAGTATTAATGATAAAAATAATAATTTTTTGATATATTTTATATATTTTTTTATTCTTTTGTTGTTATTTTTTATTTTTAACAAAAATCAACAAAAAATTGCAGTTGTTGATTTTTGTTGTTGTTTGTTGTTTTTTCAGTTTTTTTATTATTAATAATAAAATTAAGGTCATAAATAGAATTTTTACCTTTATCAGTATCAATAATAAAAATAATAATTTATTTAATATATTTCATAATTTTTTTGTTGTTTTTATTAAAAAATAATTATTGAATACTATGAGTAATTTTTAGTTTAATTAGTTTAATTTCTAAATTATAAATAATTATTGAAGACTGGATAATTTTTAGTTTAATTAGCTTAATTTTTATATTCTAAATAATAGTAAGTTTTAAAATTAAAAAAAAATTATTATTTAGAATATAAAATTAAAATTATTTAAAATATACAAATTAAATAAATATATACAATCAACTTCAAATAAAGATGGCTTCAAAAATGATAAATAATTAAAAAAAAAGTTAAAAAAATAAAAAAGACAAATGAAAAACGCCCAAAACCAAAAGTGAAAAGAAAGAAAGCCACAATTAAAACAGAAAAAGTAGGCAAAACATTTTTGAAAATACGGAGGTTGACTTGGCCCATCCGTGTAATTAGCTCTAAATTGAATTGGCCCAAGTCCCATCTTCGTTACTCTTTACCGGTCCATTTGAAATTTGTAGGATAGCAACTAGCAAGTATTATATATGAACAAGATCATTTTTCCATGCTTCAACTTTCCTGGGGTATCTATTATTTTTTCATAAGATGTTATCTTTTTCCAGTATTCCAATAAGAAAAAATAAAATTTTCATTCAAAATCAAATTTTTTTTTCTTTAGTCAAGGATCGTTTACATCCAATTTGCAATTTTATGGGTCCATCAAAGATCGTTTTAATCCAATTTTCTTCACATCTTAAATGCACTTTCGTATGCTTAGAATTTCAAACAAATTGAGGATATATTCAACACAATTTATTCACGCGTTTTGTGGAATTAAGATTAATTTATATATGTTTTTCAAATATAATTAAAATTATTCAGAACTGACATTTCCATTAACAATCGCTTCCAACTTATTCAAATAAGAAAAAAGTACATTTAAATTTATTCATGAGTGTGTGTGCATATATATGCACTTTTGAATTTAAAAAATGAAAAATAAAAATAGAAAAAAAGATGATAAAATTAAAAGGAAAGAATTATGTTGAAGGAAGCACAATCTTTTGAATAGAAAGACCGGAATGATGTTATTCAAATCATTTACTATATTTCTTTTAAAAAAAAAAAATCATTCACGTACCATATTAATAACCCATTGGTTGGAAATGGAAGAGCGCAGTGATAGAGACTTTGATTTTTTTTTTTAATAAGCGATAGAGACTTTGGTTGACTAATTTATAAGCCGGAATTTCTGAAATCTTGGTGTATTCATGTTGCAATAAAAAATTTTGCAGAGGATTTTTCCTTTCGTTAATTTGATTGACCAATTGTAGTCTACACCAGGAATCCAAAGTATCATTCCCACGAAAATTGATTATTTATCCACTTATTAAGGCTCTAATTAGTTTAAATTGAAGTGCAGGAAATTAAAATTAAAATTAAAATATCAACCAGCAGAAGAAATAGTAATACTCAAAGAAAACACTAACAATCATTTTGAGGCTTTTGCCATTTTAAATATTCCTCTATGTTACTGCTATCGCCCAATACTTTCTGTTGGAAATGTTCTCGTAATGGAGAATTCAGTGTCAAGACTTAAGCAGGGTGCAACTGATTTCAAGCTCATCAATTACTTGATTGATAAATGGCAGTGATTCCATGATTATTAGATGGATATGTAGTTGTAAATGTACCGTATTGAAGCTTAGTGATAACTATAGGTGAAATTATCCATACCCATTTATCCACCATAATCTACCCATATTAAATGGGTATGAATCATTAATGGGTCATATATAAAAATTAAATGGATAATAAAAGGGTTATAAATTTTAACCCTCTTTTAAATGAGTTTTATGAGTTTAGGTAAGGGTACCTATACATTTTAATTTTTTTTGTTTTGTATTTTCTTCTTATTTTTATTTTTATTTGTTCCATAATTTTTCCTCCATTTTTTTTATTATTTTTATTTTCACCTTTTTTTTCCTTTCCCTCTTTTTTATTTTTATTTTCTCATTATTTTTTTTA
>CATIWK010290927.1:0-11596 GCA_949634005.1 Mallotus japonicus
ATAAAATTTTTTAAAAAGAGAAAAATGAATAAAAAAGGAAAAAATAAAAAAATAAAAATAAAAGGAAAAATGTAGTGAAAGGAAGAATGATGTATTTATGTAAATAAAATGGATATTAGTGTAAATAAAAGGGGTAAAATAAGTAAAAAAAAATAAAAATTTGAGATATTTTAATTAATAAAAAAAGGGATAATTACATTTTTGGTGTCTGAATTTTTCTGTTTTTTCTATTTGAGTGTCTAATCTTTTTTTTTTTTTTTGCAATCAAGTGTCTGAACTTTTGAAAAGCATACCAATATAGTGTCTCCATGCTGACTAGGTGCTCAGTTAGATCAAACATGACCTATTTTTATCCCAGTCATTAATCATATCATTTGCCACATGTGTTGCATTATTTAAAGGATAAAATTACCCTTATTTAGTCACCCTTCATGTCTGTAATGTCTGCGGCAGAAATTACTGTTGAGGTTATTTTTGTCAATTCATAATATTTAATAAGGGTATTTTTGTCCTTTAAATAATGCAATACACATGGCACATAACATGACTAATAACTGGGATAAAAAGTGGGTCTAGTTTTATCTGACTCAGCACCCAGTCGGCCGGAGACACTACATTGGTATGCTTTTCAAAAGTTCAAACACTTGATTGCAAAAAAAAAAAATTAGACACTCAAATAGCAAAAACTGAAAAGTTTAAACACCAAAAATGTAATTATCCCTTTTTTTGGTTTGGGGGAGGTGGGGAGGACGGGGGCTTGGCTTGCTTTACCGCCAATAACTAAGTTTTCATGTGTCAAGTCGGTTAAACTTTTTCCATGTGAAAAAAAAAAAGGTCAAAACTGATTAGCCGAATCGAATTGAGTCTAATTAATCAGTTCGGTTTGGTTATATATAAGTTTGATTCGATTGCAATTGTAGAAAATATAAAAACGGTTAACCGGTTTGGTTTTGATTTTGAAGGTGAAAACTTTTTAAAAAAAAAAAACAAAGAGACTAATGTAATTAATAGGAAAATTACAAACAATTACCATGTAATTTCAATCATTTTCACTTAGGGCATTTGGTATTTTTTATGACAAATAGCTACCATGTGATTCAATCCACTAGTAACTGGAGGCAATTCACACTAACACCGATAGAAATGATGATGTGGTAAGGGTAAAATTGAAACTTCATACTAGTTACAAATTTAGTGTCTAATTGAAAAATAATAAAAACACATGGTTGTTATTTGTACTTTTCTATGAGTTTATTTGGGAAAAGGTGCATTTAAGCCCCTAATGTTTACCCCATTGAGCGGATAAGCCCTTAATGTTTTTTTAAGACCAAAAAAGCACAAAATCAACTTTTTTAGGAGATATAAGCCCCTAGTTTTGAAGGAAGCTAACATCTCCGTTAGCTTCAGCTGACATGGCCATCTTTTATAAAAAAATATAATAATAAAATGTTAATGTGAAGAGCATGGAATGAAGCCATTCTCTCTCTCCACCATATGCAAACCCAGCAATCATGGTGCCTATAAAACCACGTCTCTTTTCCTTGTCCTGGCAAAGATTTTCCATGCAAGTTCAATAAGACCTTGAACCTGAAAATACTTATGAACCGAATGTTCTTGAGTTTTCCAATGGGAACAACGTGACAATCCTTGGATTCCATGGAGTCAAAACCCACGAAAGCTCCAACATTGGATAATGATTTGTCTGTGGTAGTGCAGAGAGAGGGGAGTGAGTGTGATGTTATTAGGTACATCGAAGAGAAAGACATGGCCATTGGCTCTGAAACTTGAATCTTGAAGGGGGATAATAGATTGATGGCTATGGTTACTGTTATAGTTTTCAGCGACCAGTCCTGCAGGATAAGAGCTTGTTTTGCTCAAGCTAGGAGCCATTTTCTTGAAGAGGTATAGCTATGAAGAAAAGGGCTTTTATGACAAAAAGTAAAAATTGAATATAGAAGAAATCAAGATTGTTAAGTTTTGCTCAAGCATGGAACTGGGTTTGCTTTTTTTCTTTTCAAATGGTATATCAATTGAATGAATTATTACGTTTCTGCAATGGAAGTGTCCCCTGTTATTTATAGGCTTAGCTTTGGTGACGGAAATGTTTAAGGAGGAAGGTGAAGTGTTATTTCCTAGCTACAATGTTATTTCCTTTCAAAATCACGGCACTGCAAGAGATGATATCTTTCTCAGGCATTTCGTCAAACAACTTTCTTGCAAATTCAATGTCAACATCTGCAAACATGCTTGAATACCAAACACCAACGACGAAATGTTGGGTTGAAATGCAGCAACCCCAGCATTATCGAACTACCACAACCCTTGCATTAAGGCACCATAATCAAGATATCCTTGAATCAAAACATTCCAAGAAATAGAGTATCTGCTTCTCATGGAATTAAAAACGCTCACAGCAGTTGATGATGAGATCGGTGCTCATCTTATAATGAAGAATGTAGAGGAAGATCTATTGAAGAGTCAGCTTTTATACATGGAGAATCAATGCCATGAATCATCGAGGAAAATATAATCAATAGAGACACCTCCGGCAAACAATAATTTTCTACGAAATTTCTGTTGCATGACATTTGACAAAACTCCGGAAGCAAGAAATGGTAAAACAAGAATATTAAATTTGTGGCAGCAACAATACTTTCACCATGATATTATACATGGAACAATCGAATTATTTAATTTTGCCCTTTGTGATCATAAAAATATATATATATACAAGCAACTTTCAATTTTAAGTTTGCCCTCTGTTTCTCAGGTGGGGCATAATATTTTTATGAAGGTTGCTTATATATGTAGCAGCAGCAGTCCCTTGTCCCTTATTTTGATCAACTTCATTATGAGTTATGCTTGAAAGATTTTTCAACTCTCCTAGAGGAAAAAGAATCCTTCCACCATTCTCTTGAACACCATATGTATTTCCAACTCCAAGCCCCTCAACTGTGAAACTAAGTGTTGGCTTGAATTCTTGAATTGGAAACCCTAAAGAATACAGTGTATTTGAGTCCGACATCGGTGTTAGAATGAAAGAATTCAAACCCTTTGAAGCAATTCCAGTTCTTAGAAGCTCCAAAGCTGAAGTGCATAAAGAAGAAGAAGAGTTACATTTAGTGGTGGTGATGTTTTTTTTTTCAGTTTTGGGTACTTCAAGAAAATAAGATATACCTTGACTTTCCTGTATAGCAGTAGGGAATGCCAGATTGAGATCTTGACCTTCATGAATCTTAGGGTTTTGAGAAGAAAATTGTGAAATGCTTGATGGGTTTAGATTAGGAAGCTTAGATATGGACGCTGATGATGATGCTGCTACCGTTGCTGAAGATGCAGGTGAGGAAGAAGAAGACAGATGGGAGGGAATTCAACCACCTGCCACGTCAAAAGCAACATTAATTTAATTTATTTATTATTATTTTTTTGTTAAAAAATGACCACGTCAGCATAAGCTAACAGAGCATTTAACTCCCGTTAAACCAAGGGGCTTAGAATACCCAAAAAACTTAATTTGTGTTTTTTTGGTCCAAAAAAAACATTAAGGGCTTATTCGCTCTATAGGGTAAACATTAGGGGCTTAAATGCACCTTTTCCCAGTTTATTTTATAATAAAATGACTTGTTTTATTTAAAAATAATCATTTTAATTTATGAAAGAAATATGAAGAGATTAATAATTTTAAAATTTTTTATTATTGATATTTTTGGATTATTAATATATATTTATTAATATAAAAATAAAAGATATTTTTATAAAATTATTTTTAATAATTATAATTATTTTCATAAAGTGTTAGTAATATTTTATAATTAAAAGTGTTATTATATATTTATTAATCTCTTGTTTTATAACAAATAAAATATATTTATTGAATTGTATTTTTGCAGTTATACTATCATTTTGTTGTTGTTGTGGAATAATTAAAATAATTTTACTTTATTTACAATAAAAAAAATAATAGAAGTACAAATATTATTAAATAAAATAGAAAATAATTATATATATATATATTAAAAATATTCTTAATATTATTTATTCCATTTTATTTTATTCATTCATTTAATAGTCAATATTTAATAAAATATATTTCTTCGCTTTATTTTTGCATGTTTACTTATTTAACCACTTGCATTCATATCATATTTGGGTAAAAAATACTAATGACTTCATGATTAATGACCAATTTGGGTGATATACTGAGAATCACTTGAAGTATTCGCCCTAATTAATTGCTCAAGTCATGCATTCTCATAAGAATTTTTATCTGTTTATTTGCTTTGACGTCTTTTCATTAATTTAATTTATTTCTTCTTGATCAATTCATTAATCATGTGAAGGATGGAATATATACAATTGTAATGAATGTGATGTGTGCTTGCATGTGTTTGTATACTAACCTTTGGTTTGCAGGAATTATTAGAATAGGATTTTTCTTTTATTTTCTATTTTTGATGTATTTAATAGAATAGAAAATTCTCAATGCAATGTAATCCTTAATCTCAATTCTTCTTTATTCATTTTTCATTTGATGTATTTATTAGAATAAGCCATTTTAAGGATTGTAATCTTTAATCCTTTTCTCCAATTTATTTTGTTTGTTTTGATTAATTATTTCTTACATGCTTGTGTGCTATTTGTTTACTTGCTTATTTGAAATATATGTTGATTGTTTTATTTGCCATGCCTACTATGTTTATTTATTTATTCGCTTTTTAATAATATATTTGCAATGTGCACCCCAAATCCAATTATCCCCGCATTTCATCAATTAATCCAATGCTATTGTAAATTGACTAATATTCAAGTGTGGAAAATGCATCATTAAAACCGAAACTAGGGTATAAGTGATTTAAGATATGTATATTAAAGAATATAGTCCAATAGATTATGACTCTCTAATCCCAGAATCTCTGATAGGGAAAGTGAGTTTTCATTGACTCATTTCCTATTTCATGACTGTGGTCTGGTGGCGACTCCAAATTCACAGGGCTGGCTCCACAAGGTTGTCCCTCCCATATCAATAACATCGAAAAATAAAATATATTTATCATTTGTCTATTGCAAGCCGTGATCATAACTCGCATACCACACATGCATTCTGAATGAAGCGTATAAACAAGTAAACAAGTAGCACATAAAGCATGCAAGAGATAATAAACAAAAAAAATACAATGAAAGAAATGAAAAGAAAATAGGGAAAGGGATTAAGGATTACGACCTTTGAAATATCCTATTCTATTAAATACATCAAAATTCAAAATAAAAGATAATTATATTCTAATAATTTATGCAAAACAAAGGTTAGATCACATACGCATCCAAGCACACAATTCATTCATTCACAACAATATGTATTAAACTGTTAGCCATTTGCATGATTAAGCCTCTATCTAACCTCATTTTAATTTTAACAACACTATTTTGAAGTGCTAATAAGTTTACTTTAAGTTTGTTTTAGTTAGGTACAAAAAGACACTCAATGTCAAAGAATATTTTCCTTACAATCCCTCTCACAATCGGGATCCAAGTCACGAGCTCAACAATATAAAAAAGCCTTAAACAGATTTTGAGGCGAGTGGTTCTCACGGTCTCCATCACGACTGTGATCACATCCATGACCAGGCTCACGATTGCAGCTTACTATCATGACCAAGAGAGCCTTCAATTGACAAAGGCTCAGTGGTCCTCATGGTCCCCATCACGACCAGGACCAGTTCGTGACCAAGCTCACAATCCATAGTCATAACCCCGATCAAAGTAGCTCTTAATTGACAAAAGGCCAGTGGTCCTCACGAGTATGATCATGATTGTGATCACACTCATGACTCAGCTCACAAACACATCTCACGAGCACGAGCCTCAACCAAGAACAAAGACAAAAAAAAAAGGTCAGTGGTCCTCACGGTCCCAGTCACGACATGACCATGATCACAATCCACATGGCAAGCTAGCAACGGTCACAAAGCTGCTCCAACTCTAGTTTAATCAATAGTCATGACCATGACATACACCAACACAACCATGATATGCAAAATTCCTGTAAAAAGCTGTCTTCACATTAAATGAAGGTAATGAAGCTTGAGGATGAATTTAATGCACACCAACAGCTAGTTTTTTTTATCTCTAACTATAAAATTAAGTGCTGGAGGATCATTTACAAGTTACACAATTTGGTTGTTGAATAATTTATTGTTTAGAAGCTTTGTGCGGTAACTCTTCCCCTTATTCTCTTTCAAAATTTTTAGTACTCTTTGAGAGTGGGTTGTGTTCTAACTTAAGATTCTTCTTCTACTTGTTTCTTAGGTTAAATAAAAGGGAAGTGAGGATTTAAGTGTAGAAAGGATTTATTTAAGTGTTCACCACTAAAATACTTGGGAATTGATTTAAGAGTGAGCCTTGAAAACTCTTATGTAAGGTTTGAGTTGAGCCTAAAACTCATTGTGTAATAATCAATCTAAGTAAATAGATTGAAGTAGGTTAAAAATCCTAACTTGGGAGAGTTAGTGAAGACGTAGGATTAATTGACAAACTAAACTCCTTAAACAAGTGTGTTCAATCATCTTCATCCCTTAATCTCCTTTTAATTTTGTTAAATTTTTCATTAACGTTATTTACCCCCCCCCCCCCCTTCTCTAGGGCACTTACAATTGGAATAAGAGCTTGACTTTTTGGTACTTAATTGTAAGAAGAATAAATCATGGGGAGTGAATCTTTAAACTTTTCATCTCTTAGACCCTTCTTTAATGGTAGTGACTACCCACATTGAAAATTTAAAATGGAGTTGTATTTAGATAGTGACCTAATTAGACTTCTATTAAAGGGTTGGGAACCACCTAAAGCAATAATTGATGGTGTTGAAACCACTCTAGCAGGAAGCCAATGGTCAAATGATCAAAAGAAAGAAAATCATAAGAACAAGAATGCCATGACCATCTTAATAGCTTCAATGTTTAGAGAATAAGGAGGTAAAGTCCAACATTACCAATCCGCAAAAGAAGTATAGGAGACTTTTGATATCCACTATAAAGGAAATATATAAGTAAGAAGCAAAAAGGTTCAACTTCATGTATATGACTATGAACTCGTCAAGATGAAACCTCAAAAGTCAATAACAGAGATGACCAACCGCCTCAACACTCTTATAACCACCTTCAAGAAACTTGGAAAATAGTTTTCCAAGGAAGAAATAAACACTAAGATTTTAAGAATCCTACCTAAGAAGGATTGGAAATCTAGAGTTACTTCAATTGAGGAAGCTCATGACCTCTTAACTCTCTCCATCGACATCCTCATTGGGAAGTTACTTACATATAAGCTCACCCTAAAGCAAAGAGAAGATGAGAATGATGAGAAAGAAGAGAAAAAGAAAGGAATTGCTTTGAAAGCTATACAAGAAGCAAGTAATGAAAATAGTCTTGTTGACTCTAGTGAGGATGATGATGAAATAGCTATGATCACTAGAGGCTTCAAAAAGTTCTTAAAAATAAAAATTTTCTCAAAGTAAAGAGACAGCAAGAAGCTTAAAGGTAAGAAGAACAATTAGATGACTTGCTATGAATGCAATAAACTGGAACACATTAGAAGTGAGTGTCCAAGGTTAAAATTCAAGAGCAAAGGATAAGAAGAAAGCATTTAAAGATTCATAGGTGCCTCCTCTAACTCGGAAAAGGAAGAGAAGTAGCCAATCTTTGCTTCATGGCACTTAAGGACAACAATAAGGTACAATCTACTTCTCACTCTTCTTATGATGATTGTGATGACGATGATGATGAGAGCTCTATTATAAGCAAACTTATGCTTAAGTGTAAGAGCTTACTCTTTAAGAAAAATCTCTACAAGCATGAGCTCTCTAATCTATCCAAGGAATTTGAAACCTTGAAAAATAATTTTTAAAAACTTGTTTTATCAAATGAAAACTTGTCAATGATTTGAAAAGCTCCACTTCCTTGAAGAAAGAACTCAAGATAGCTAACGATAAAAATCAAAGGCTTTCTAAAGAAGTATTGGATTTAAAAAATTATATCTATAAATTGAAAAAGGGTAAGGAGACTTTAGATAATCTTCTTTTTGAATCCCAAAGAGACTATAGGAACACCCACTACTTGTGACTTTTCTCCTTCTACTTCTAAACCCATTGAGACTTAAGCTCTTAAAGTTAAAAAGTATCAAACATCAGGAGTCAATGTTAAGTCTCTTAAAACTCAACAATTCATGACTCAAAGGTCCAAGGCACAAGCTAAAAGACCTCAATCTAAGCATGCATTTATGTACACTAGAAATAATTCCTCAAAGCATGCTCCTCAACCCATAACCCCCAACATTGTAAATGTATGTCTCACATGCACTTTAGAACATATAATCAACCTAGAATGCACCTATAAAATTTCTATGCACAATTTAGAAGATATGCACAACATTCAACTGTTATATATCACTATGCTCTTACAAATAACATGTTTGCAAATTTTAAGTGTTTTTATTACATGACCCAAGTTCACACTAGTAATGTATGCTTCTATAAGAGACTACACTTGCAATTACTACCTTTGGATTATCTTGAGTCTAACTAACGTAAACCAATAAAGGTTTGCGTTCAAAAAGGTGTTTAAATGTGTTGATTAAAGGTATGCTTGAAGTCCACAAATGCTAAAAGTCAATGGTACCAAGATAAAGGATAGTCAAGACATATGATGGGAGATAAAAGTCAATTCACTTCCCTTGAAGCAAAAAGATAGAGGAAATGTCACCTTTTGGGACAATGAAAAAGGGAAGATTATTAATATTGACAAGATAGGTAACACTCAAACTTTGTCTATTCATCATGTTTTACTAGTTGATTGTTTAAAGCATAATTTACTTATTATTAGTCAACTTTATGACATAAAAAAAAGGTTACATTCTACCCCAAAAATTGCTTTGTTAGTAGTTTAAAAGATGACAATGTAATCTTTAGTGGTGAAAAAGTAGACAATGTCTATATTTTTGACTTGGATAAAGTTGATAATACAGATATTAAATATTTAATGTCTATTTCTCATGACATATAGACGTGGCATAGGAGGCTAGGACATGCAAATTTTGAACTTTTATATGACCTTTATAAGAATGAACTTGTGGATGGATTACCCAAAATCAAGTTCACAAATGACAAGACTTGTGAGGCTTATCAAAAGGGAAAGTAAACGAAGTTATCTTTTAAACTCAAAAATAAAATATCTACCTCTAAGCCTTTATAGTTAGTTCACATGGATTTATTTGGACCTACTAGAGTTGTTAGTTTAGGTGGAATGCACTATACATTTATGCTTGTTAATGATTACTCTAGATTTACTTGGATATGTTTCTTAGCTCATAAAAATAATGTTCTTAAAGCTTTTTAAAGTTTTGCAAAAAGAATTCAAAAAGAAAAAGGCTTGTGTATTTCCTCTATTAGAAGTGATCATGAAACCAAATTTGAAAATGAATTTTCCAAAAACTATTAACATAAAAATGACATTTTTCATAACTATTCCTCTTCTATAACTCCTTAACAAAATGGGGTAGTTGAAAGGAAGAATACAACCTTGTTGAGATGGCTAGAACAATGCTACATGAATATAGCTTACCACTATATTTTTTGGGTGGAAGCTGTCACTACCACTTGTTATATTACAAATAGAGTTTTCAAAAGGCCTATTTTCAATAAAACCACTTATGATCTTTGGAACAATAGAAAGCCCAAGATTTTCATATCTAAGAGTGTTTGGTTACAAATGCTTTATATTAAACATCAAGGACAACCTTGGAAAATTTGACTCCAAAGCCGATGAAGGAATTTTCTTAGGCTATTCCACCTTAAGCAAAACTTATAGAATCTTTAACAAAATAACTCCAATGGTTGAAGAGTTCATGCATGTTATTTTTTATGAATCTAACCCACTTGATTCGAGAAAGGATTTTGTTAGTGTTAACAATGTTGTAGAGGACTTTATGGATATAAATCTTAAAGAGGAGAGTGCAAATAAGCCTTTGGAGATCGATTGATGGTCCAAACAATGATGAAATTGAGGAGGTGCCTCAACCTACCTTGAAGGATGAACTTCCAAAGGAGTGGCATTTCAAGAAAGCTCATCCAAAGGATCTTATCATTAGTGATACTTCAATGGGGTAACTACTAGATCACATCTTAAGTCTATTGTTAATTTAGTCTTCATTTCTCAAATTGAACCCAAAAATATTGGTAATGCATTGTGTGATGAAATTTGGATCTTTGCCATGTAAGATGAGATTAATCAATTTAAGAGAAATAAAGTATGGAATTTAGTTCCTAGGCTTAAACATTATCCTATTATAGGCACTAAGTGGGTGTTTAGAAATAAGATGTATGAATAAGGAATCATAACTAGGAATAAAGCTAGATTAGTAGCTAAAGGTTATAATCAAGAAGAAAGCATTGATTATGACAAAATCTTTTCCCCCGTTACAAGGTTAGAAGCTATTAGGATGTTACTTGCATTTGCATCTTTCATGAATTTTAAACTTTATCAAATGGATGTGAAGAGTTCTTTCTTAAATGGTTTTATATAAGAGGAGTTATTTGTTGAACAACCTTCGGGTTTTGAAAGCTTTGAGTTTCCTAACCATGTTTTAAACTTTTAAAAGCTTTATATGGATTGAAACAAGCTCCTAGAGCTTGGTATAAAAGGTTGAGTAACTTCCTTTTAGAGAAAGGGTTCTCTAGAGGTAAAGTTGAAACAACTTTATTCATAAAGAAATTCAAAAATGACTTGTTGATTGTATAAATATATGTTAATAATATTATTTTTGGTGCTACTAATCACTCTTTGTGTGAGAAATTATCTAAGCTTTATGCAAGGTGAATTCGAGATGAGATTAATGGGAGAACTCAAGTTCTTTCTTGGTCTCTAAATCAAGCAAGGAGAATATGGGATCTTCATCAACCAAGCAAAGTACACAAGGGACATCCTCAAGAAGTTTGGGATGGATGGTGATAAAGCTAGCAAAACACCAATGAGCACCACCACCAAACTTTGTAATGATGAGAGTGGAAAGCTGGTTGATGAGAAACGATTTAGAAATATAATCAGATCCCTTCTTTACCTTACCACTAGTAGACCCGATATTATGTTTGCTACATGCTTAAGTGCTTAGATTTCAATCTTCTCCTAAAGAGTCTCACTTGAATGTGGTCAAAATAATTTTTAAATACCTTATAGGAACCATGCATTTAGGACTTTGGTATCTTTTAACATAACTAGCTATTCGCAGGCTGATTTTATCTGTAGTTTGATAGATAGAAAGAGCACTTTTAGAACTTATCAATTCTTAGGATAATTTTTAGTTTCTTAGTTTAGCAAGAAATAAGTTCTGATTGCCTTGTCCACGACCGAAGCAGAATATATGGTGGCTAGTTGTTATTGCTCACAAGATTTGTGGTAAAAAAAATAACTTAAGGACTTTGGCATTGAGATTGATCACATTCCTATTAAATGTGACAACAGAAGTGCAATTAACCTTAGAAAAAAATTCCATTCAACATTCTAAAACCAAGCACATAGACATTAGACATCATTTTTTACGTGATAATGCACAA
>CATIWK010290929.1:0-20712 GCA_949634005.1 Mallotus japonicus
TTTTACCAACCTGAAGTAGTGCAACTTGTCAATATCTAAAACAGGGTATTCTTCCACTTCACCATTGGAATACCTAAGGTTTGGATCCCTAACAAAAGCCCCTCCATGATGAATCCTTACGTTTACTTCAATGGGTTCCATTTGCGTAACATTCAAAAAAAAAATTGCATCAGATTGCTTTACATTGATTTTGCGCACATTCAATGAATGGAGCAGTTACAAAATACTTCAGTTAATGCACGTTAACGGTACCTGATTTTCGAATAATGTATGAGAGAAATTCACTTTTCAATGATCATTTGCTTCTATCGATCACTTTCCAGCCGCTTCTTCGAAAGAACTTCAGTTTTCCCAGCTGCTATGTTGAGCTGGGAAGTTTTCGTTTTCTTTTTGGTATCAATTTAGGGAACTTTGATTTTGCAATATGGAAAGAAGGTGGTTGTTAGCTGAATCAGCTCATGCTTGACACTTGTCTACCACTTCCCGCCCTTTTAATAAAAATAATTAAAAAAATTTTGCACTCTGAACTTTAATCTCTCTTACAGGATCGTGTATCTCACTCGAGGGGTCAGGCCTGAGTTGGGGGCCAAATTGCCAAAATTTGGATTCTTATGGGTTTAATAGCCCAGAAAGTTGATTTTGGGCCTAATTGCACATCGGGTGATAGTTCAGAGGGTGAATTGCCACTTAAACCTTTTAAAAAGTTTAACCCAATCGGTAAATCTAAAATAAAGGGAGATTCTTTCCTACACTAGGTGTATATATATCCAACGGTAGGATTTAAAACACAAGACACATGTCTTATTTTAATCAATTAAGTTACCAATATTTTGATATGTTGTCTTAAATCTTACCATTGGGTGCAATACACCTAACTTAGACAAGAATCTTCCCCAAAATAAACCTAACATTGTCAATTATCCGATTCGTCGGTTCTTTAACTCAATCAAGGTGATTCAGTTCTTCGTTTCCTTCTTCTGAAACCTTAGTTTTTCATTTTTTTCACCCAATTTGCCCCAAACCACTCGATGCACGCCCTAAACTTAATATGAATTTATAGTACAATTATTTTTATCGATGTCAAATAAAATATCACATTTCGCGATTAATTATAAATTTTTAATTTGAAGTTTCTCATTAAATTTTTTTATTTGATTTTTGAAGAGATTGAAATTGTTTGTTAGAATGAATTAAGATTAAAATTATAATAAATTTTAATTTATTTAACCAGTAAATAAGCTCGAACAGATATATTAATAAATTAAATATTCGTTGTAACTCAAACTAAGGTCAAATAACTTTATTTGATTTACTAACTTAATCTTAAAGTGGATTAAATTTGTATATTTACTCTAATTTTACTTAGTTAAGAAAAGATAAACTGAATTTTTTTAGTTTATTTTCGTTGAACACCCATGAATTGGTAGGCATGAAATACATCATGTTTCAATTAGTAAGCATAAATTCTTACCCAAATCACGACTGCGAAAAAAGTTAATTTTTATTAATATAAATTTAGCTTATCCATTCAAAAGAAAAGAGTTAGTTTAGTCAATAACAGAAATTATTTTTTATTAAAATTTAATTCTTATATAAATCAGAACAATGTAAAAAAAATATGCTCTTAACATCATTTAAAAAATGATATAATGAATTGTATATAATTTTCATTTTAAAGTAAATACTTATATGTATACATTAGAAATAAATATTATATATAAATATATAATTGAGTCAGGTTTAACTTTGCTTAGTTTATTAACCAAATAATTTTAAAAAAATACAAATTTGTATCGGTATAAAAACTCAAATAATGAAGTGTCTAAACTTGTATACAAAATTCATCATAATATCTTTTTATCACTTAATTATTCAACTTTTAATATAATATTTTATTTGAAAATCAAATAAATGGTCAGAAAGTTGAAAGCTTATGTGACGTGAGATGATATATATATATATATATATATATATATATATTTTGTTCAAGTGATAAAAAATGTAGATATCCAAATATATAAAGTAAAGTTCGAATTTCCATTTTCATATTTTCTCTTCTTGTGAAGAAAAATTAAATTACTAAAATTCTATTTTTGAAAAAAAAAAAAAGAATGGAGAGTTAAATTAATGTGATACTATTTGCTTGGCATGTTAAGAAGGGGCAAATGCCAAATGAGGCTCCTCACCTCAGGCTTACGTGAGCAACAAGCACAAATAAATACTTATTGACTTAATCAATGCTAAGCACAAATAAGTTGGAGAAAATGATACTCCCTTCGTTTCAAATTAATTGTCTTTTTTTTTAAATAAAAAAAATTCCAAACTAATTATCACTTTTATATCTAATGCAACATTAATTTTTTTTTTCCTATTTTATCCTTATGTTGCTGTAGGTGGCAGGGTTTAGCGCGCGCCCAAGTGTTGACAACCACGGCACTGTGTGGGCTCAAGGCCCACTAGGAAATATGAGTTAGGTCTAAACCTAATCGGAGATGGAGTCGCCACCCGGATAAAAGCAGGGATACACTTGTACGGCAACTGGATTTTACGGAGGTTCCCAGAAGCCGTCATCAGAGAACGAGTTCGAAAACTGAGTATGGACGTTTGAATGTCCACCCGACCTTGCGATCGGCCTCCGTTTATGTTTCGTGATTTATTACCCTTAATTATCCGATTATTTCCTTATTAACATGCAAATATCGATTGCCTTCAAACAATTGGTCAAATTTTATGCTGAGTCCAAGTTTGCACATTATCCATGTTTCATGCTTTTAGTTCATCATTCATGGTGCAAGATAAAATTAATTTACAAACATACATTCCAAATGAATAGGAAAGGGATTAGGGATTACAATTTTAGCACAATTAATACAACAATGAAACCCCTCAATAACTAATTAAGACGATGTACAAATTAGTGGTAAAAACCACTCTTAGGAATCCTTGCAAAACAAATGATCACCCTTTCCCAAAAACCGGGAATTTGGTTGATTAGCTCAAATCTAATAAAACACGAATAATGGTTCAAATATGGACAAATGTATAAGTAAACATGGTACTTTCACTAATATAATGCAAAAGTAGTGTAATCATGCATAAAATAACAACATAACAATATGAACTATGAATAAAAAGCATGCAAAGACTGTACAGGAAGGGGAACAAGGCGTCTGCCGCCCTGTCCAATTGGCGATCGCCACTTGGCCTTTTGGTCAAGTGGCAATCGCCTGCTAACCAAGAGGCGATCGCCTCTTTAAGGAGGCGGTCATCTCCTCAACAAGCAGAATAGACTCTCAAACCAACATATTTTACTTCTACTCTAAGCAAGTTATACCTGCATATATCCAAAACTTAAAACTACCCTAAGACTTCAATAAATCACACTAAAAACATGGCATATCACAAATAGTTCACATTCAAAGCATAGATCAACAAATAAGCAAGGAAATGAGCAGACTAACTTATAACTTTGATATGTAAAGAGAAAGTAAGAATTGTTACTGAAATAGAAGCTTTTTCAAAGTAGTTTGCCCTTAGAGATTGGATGGTGAACTTGATCTTTGCTCACATACAAGAAAACACCTTTTTCTTCTTTAAGAAAGTGAAATTTCTAAGCTTGGTTTCTCCTTCTTCTTCTAAAAACGTTCCTCTCTTCTCTTTCAGAGCTCTCCAGTCTCTCTTTTCTCCTTTCTTCCAGTCCTCTAATCTCCAGCAAGCCAAAAGTCCCCTCTCTCTCCTCATTTTTCCCTTTTAAACCCCTCATCTAAGCCACATCTACCCTCTCCCATCATCCCTCTTTCTCTTCGCCCTAAGTCCTCTCTAATCCACTCCTTTTCCCCTCAAAAATTGGTATTTTGGGTGCTGGAGCAGAGGGTGAGGCGTGGGCCCACCATTTTTCTGCCATTTACATGCTGCATTTAATGCAGCATGCAAGTGGTCGCCGAAGTGGCGATTGCCTCCTCAAAGAGGCAATCGTCACTTGGCTAGGAGGCGATCGCCTCTTTGCCAAGAGGCGATGCCTCCTTGGCCTAGGCCTGCAATGGGCCAACTGGGCCAGAGTATTTGGTTTAGGTCTGGATGAGCTTGGCTTTCTAAGTCCATTTTTAAAGAATTTTGGACTTCTTTTGTATTCAAATTTTCATTCTCATCATTGAGCCTTATTGCGGGCTAGCTAAAGCGAACATCCACAGTCCGTCCCCTATCGCGGGTCGATCGGATCGGGTGTTTACAGTTGCCATTATCTAATTAGTTTTTCAAAATTTTATAAGTTTTGAATATATTTAGAAAAGAGTAATTTAGTCCCATTTAGCTATTTTATAAGTCTATTAAATGTTTTCTTAATTCAAGTGAAATAGTACTAAAAAGAGACAATTAGTTTGAAACGAAGGGAGTAGTAGATAGCTAAGCAATGGCACTCATTCTCATATTGCAATTTGCAAGGATTGTCATACATCCATATATTTATTGACTTAATCAATGCTTCCCTTCAGTCTATTTACTTAAGTCTCCCATAATTTGATATTTTTTATTAATTTGTTTTTTAATTAATAAATTAATTATTTCAATACTTTAATTTATTAAAAATACTAAAATCTTTGTGGCACACAGGGGTGCCACAAAGTTAAAAATAATACATTAATTTTAAAAATACTAAAATACCCCCTCCTAGTTGTAACTTTGGCCAAAAAAATTTATTAAAAATAAAATTTATTAGTATTATTTGAGTGTTTAAATAATATTTTTTAAAAATTAAACACTTAAACTGATTAAAAAAGATATTTATAAATTATGTTTGTGACAAATTAAAAAAATCAAATTATCTGTTTAAAATTTAAGAGAACAATTTTTTTTTTATAATTGATGTTATTTAACATTTTTTAGTCTTTGCACAATAACATTAAAACGATAAATAAAATGAAATGGACGGAGCAATTTTTTAATTATTATGAAAAATTTTAAGTGATAAATATTTTTAAATGGAGAGAGTATAAATTATATTTATACATAGTAAAAATTTCATAAAATTATATTATTATAACCAAACTAATTCTATTATTATAAAGAGATTACAACTTAAAAGAAGCATAGTCACAAAAAAAAAATTTAAAATTAATTTTCAATAAGTACTATATTAACATAATTAATTAATAAATTATATCAAATTATAAGTATGTATTAAAAATATAATATATATTTTTAAAAATTTATACATAATGTGTAAAAAATTCTTAAAATTTTTATGTTTTATACTTTTCAGTATTTTTAATGTAATATATATATATATATATTTACACACACAATTATTCTTATTGTCATATAAAAATACTTTTTTAAATATAATCTAAATAATTATAATTTATTATAATATAGGATTTTATTTTTATAATTGATTAAAATTAAAAATTAACAATATAATATTTTTATATAAGATATAATTATAATCAAATTATACCGCAACCATTATGATAGCGCATAATGACAGTGGTGGGTAATAGCTTCTGTAAATTAACATCGCTAACATAAAGTGCGTGTGTGTTGCATATAGTTGATTCTACGTTTAATAAAATTGCACGTATTTTATTAAGTAGTGTGTTGACTCCCTGTGCAATGTGTTATTAAAAAAATATATATTTATAAAAGTTTGAAGTGCTTCAAAATGTCAGAGAGACATTTAATCGAGATCCATATCATACATAACCCATAGGATGCATATCATACCACTTTGGAATTTAAGTAGCAAAGGTTGTCATTCAAAACAAGGACAAAAAAAAAAAACCAACTTTTAAACCAAAGTTTGATTTTTGTCTTTTTTATCAACTAAACATGATTTATCCACATATTAATATTAATTTCAGTTAAAAAAAAAAAAACCATATAGTAAATTTTAGGTAGCTAGGTTTTCCAAAAAATTTAAGAATGCATTAAAGTGTTTTTGCTGTATTTGTCAAATGCTGCCAAGTTCAAACTTTTAGTGTTTTGTTTTGGCAATTAAGCAAAGCAATTGCTACAAATAGATATATACTATGAGCTTATCTACCAACTTTATATTGCATGTCATTTGCCATTTGTTTCTTTAATTATTTTTGGGTGTTTTTGTTTTCTTCTTTTCTAATAATACTATCATAAATAAAACTGTTTTAGCCAAATAATTGGATTATGTAACAAACTTTTATGTACTAATGGAGACATTTGAATTTTATTGTTATTTTTAAAGAATCTGATTTATGGATAGATGATACTATTTAAATATTTCTTTTAAACAACTCATAGATTTTAATTAATTTAGTTTGATTCAGGGAGAATTACAATAACAATAAAGGTGGTTTAATAATTAATTTAATGCTATTACATAAAAAACGACCAAAACGAAAAATATCACTTAAACGAGAATAACTTTTATCAATTAATTCTAACAATTATCAGTTTAAATTTATAATCTTTAATGCCATAAAAAAGTTATTATCATTTTACTATTCAATTCTAAGCAAACTTTTTTTTTTTTTGAGGGACAATTCTAAGCAAACTTGAAAGTATTTGAAATTGGTAATTTAGTTGTCAAATTGAGTTGTTCCTAGCTTTTGCAAAAAGAGCGATAGATTGATTGCAATAAATCTCAAAATAAAGTCACGTTCCTATAGTAAAGTAATTTTTTTTTTATGAATCAACGATATTTAAAGCCTAACTAGAATTTAATCAATTTGGTTCGGGTTGGATTACAACGAACATTACTATTACAGTAGTATGAATGCATTATCTATCTATAAAAATGATTAATCCTTAGATTTTAGTCTACTATCTAATTTTTCAACCATCATCATCACAACACAAAATCAAGCATTTAATAACAAATAATTAAATCCAATTAAATAATAACTATAAAAACCACAGGAACCAGCGTTCAAAAAAAAAAACATAGGAACCAATTACAGCCGTTGGATCTCAAGAAAATTTTGACAGCCAAACACCTCCTTTTTCCCGTTAGGAAAAGGAAAATTTTGCCGGAAAAGAAAAAAGAAAAAGAAAAATTAGCTCAAAACACCGGTTGCGTTTTGGTTGGTGAGAAACAACATTCTTTCTTTTTAAAATCATTTCTATTAGCTCCTCAATCCGCTTCAAAAGATTAAAAACAAAAAAAAGTTCAAGGATTGAATATTTTTTGGTTCCAAAGAGTAATTTTTAATTCTAAGATCGTCATTTTCTCTATTGAATTCAATTGCACCAATGTTCTGATAGTGGCGGAGATCTCTGTTTCAATGAATCGGCGATGATGATGGTGAAGAAGAGGAAGAAGAGCGAAAGTGAGCAATGGAGGTTAGATCTGACGGTGTACAGGTGAGGTGCGATAAGGTACGAGCTGCAGCGTCAACAAATTCTCAAGCAATTGCTAGGACGCGGTTACAGGTTTGGTTCATAAGGATTTGTTCCAGTATTGTGTTATGGACTGGTTTGGTTCAGCTTGTCGCCGTTGGTCAGTTATGGAAACCGCGCTTCGTCACCGATTTTACCTCTAGAATATCTCAGATCACGCCCTTTCCTCTTCACATTCAACTCCAACCTCCTCCTCCCCCTCCTCCCCCGCCGCCGCCACTTCCTCCTGCAAGTGAGTTGTTGTTGTAGAATTTTGAATTGTAAAAATCTGTTTGGTTTATGGAAAAAATGAGAGTGCTTTGGTTAACAACTTTTGGAACATTTTCTTTTTTGAGTTAAAATTGTTTGATTTTTTTAATTGTGATTTAATTGCTGTTGTTAGTTAAGAATGTACAATAATTAATTTGTGTTTTGGAGTTTGGTTTGGTTGAAATTGGTTGTGTGTTGTATAAGATATTGGAATTATTAAGAATTCATGAGTTTAGGGTAATACTTTTGTAATTAAATATTTTGCAAGTATTTTATTTGTATATTGATAAAGATGAACTTCTTTGAATTTAAATATTCATAAGTGAATGTGAAATTATTGCTTTCTTGGAAGGTCATACAGCACCTTTCAAACATCACATTTCCTTGATATCTGGCTTCATGAACAGCACGATGCCTCCATTTGTTGCATTTTAACTTTAAGTGAGTTACATGTGATTTGGGAGAAATGGGTCTTTTTTTTTTTTTTTTTTTTTTCCTGAACTGATATTTCACTAACATTGTAGTTTTAACATACTGAAAACGTAATGAAATATTTTAGATTCTGTTTTGATAGATTTAGGTAAGATGTTAACAGTGGCCATGTTGCAGGAAACTATACAAGTAATGGCTATCTTATGGTGTCATGCAATGGAGGCTTGAATCAAATGCGTGCAGCAGTTTGTGCTTCTTCCTGTGCTTTTTTTTTCCCCTTAATCATTTCTCTGGTTTTTCTAAATCAGTTTATTGGGACATGTCAGATATGTGACATGGTGGCTGTTGCGCGGCTTTTGAATCTCACTTTGGTTGTTCCGGAACTTGACAAGACATCCTTCTGGGCTGACCCTAGGTATATTTGTTGTTCATGGCAGCCTATGATATGCTTTTATGTTTTGCTGTTTCTGTAATTCTTAACCAAGTAGAGTTCTTTCTGCAGTGACTTCGAAGACATTTTTAATGTGAAACATTTCATAGACTCACTAAGAGATGAAGTTCGAATTGTCCGAAGAGTGCCAAAAAGATTTAATAGGAAATATGGATACAAAGTATTCGAGATGCCTCCAGTTAGTTGGTCAAATGAGAAATACTACCTGCAACAGGTGCAAACACTTGCTGCTAATGTTTATTTGTTAAACAGATATGCATCAGTACACTTACATTTCTGCTCAAAAACAAGTAGTTGATGGGATGAGTGATTGATGATTTTGCACTTTGGTTTGTTAAATATTGAATTTAGGCTTCAGTTTGGCTAGTCTACTTTAACTAGTGGAGATGCCTGACTGAGTGTCTTCCTGGGTTTTAGCATTAAATAAAAATAATATGATAACTTCAAATTCTGTTTAAGGAATAACTAGACAGCAGACATAGTTTCAATAATTGCCTAAAAGCCACGGTGTGAGTTTTAGCAAGATATGTCGAAACTGTTAGTAATTCCATCTCCATCCAATTGAATGACTTTGGTTTCACATTTGACTTCAGGTCTGTAGGAGATCTTCTCCTTGCAGTGGTAACAACTAACAAGAGATTCATATTCAATAAAAGTAGCGATTAAATGTATACGATTGTATGATGCAGATTTTGCCACTTTTTAGTAAGTTAAGGGTGCTGCATTTCAACAAAACTGATGCACGTTTGGCAAACAATGGGATCCCACTTGATCTTCAGAAACTCAGATGCCGAGTTAATTTTCAGGCGTTGAAATTCACTCCACAGATTGAAAATTTGGGGTACAAATTGATTCGCATTCTTCAGGAAAGAGGGCCGTTTGTGGCTTTGCATCTGAGATATGAAATGGACATGTTGGCGTTTTCAGGTTGCACCCATGGCTGCACCAAGGAAGAAGCTGAGGAGCTCAAACAGTTAAGGTTGGTTGTGTTTGAAAATTTGATGTATTCTTTCTTTTGGACATCTAGCTTAAGATCTGATATTGATCTTCATCTATCTTGGTACTGAGCCATTGAGAGATGTTCCCTTTATTCAAATACCTAATAGGAAATATAACCTTAAAAAAAAAAATCAATCAGATTGATAATGGTTGTGAAAACAAGAACCAGGTATATCAGTGGTTGATATTTTTAGTCTTGTTGGATTACATGTCAGTCAGACATTGGAACTTAGCAGAGGATCCATCCTCATCTTTGTGTGTTTATTCTTTCACCTGGTACACTTTTCCATAATTCAAAAGGATGCATACATGGTTTTCTGACTTGCATTGTTTATTCAGATATGCCTATCCTTGGTGGAGGGAGAAAGAGATAGTGTCCGAGGAGAGGAGATCTCAAGGCTTGTGTCCTTTGACACCTGAGGAAACTACACTAATTCTGCAAGCACTGGGTTTTAAGAATGAAACACAGATATATATTGCAGCTGGTGAAATATATGGCAGTGAAAGGAGACTTGCAGCACTGAGGACAGCATTTCCACGTATTGTGAGTTATAATCTATTCTGTTTCTGATTTAAGTTTTTCATTTTGTGAATCTGTGTTTTTTTATGTTAGCAACTCTGGCTATATGCCTGTGGAACAGTCGGGCATATGTACAAGAATAATAGTCAGTACTTACTTCAGCCTTCTGGATTACTTGTGATATGTTTGCCAATTTGTGAAGCAGACCTTTAGATTGGTTTGCGTCTTGAATGAAAAAACAGTTGGAAGATGCATGTCTTCATCATTATTTAATTCATTATGATCTAATTTTAGTTATTTTTTTTTTATTTTCTTTTAGATCTGACTGTTAATGGTTGTTTCAGGTGAGAAAGGAAATGCTGTTGGATTCAGTGGACTTGCAGCAATTCCAGAATCATTCTTCTCAGATGGCTGCTCTGGATTTCATGGTCTCAGTAGCCAGTAATACTTTCATTCCCACATATGATGGAAATATGGCAAAAGTTGTGGAAGGTCACCGCCGGTATGTGTTTCATATCCTTATTGGGTGTAATTTATTGTGTTAATCCAGAAGAAAAATTTATCATTTCATTCTAAAGTATCGGAGACCCTTCTGATTAGATCTTGTGTAGGTATCTTGGTTTTAAAAAGACAATCCTGCTAAATCGGAAAAAACTTGTGGAGTTACTCGATTTGCATGAGAATGGAACACTTGCTTGGAATGAGTTTGCAGTTGCTGTTCAAGCTGCACATGAGAAGCGGATGGGGCAGCCATCACCACGTAGGGTTATAGCAGATAAACCAAAGGAGGAGGATTATTTTTATGCAAACCCTCAAGAATGCCTTTGTGAGGGAACACATTGTGATAACTTGCTAGACCCTATTAACTCAAGTTCATTGCAATAACAGCACTATACCAAACGCAAATTGAGATGGTCTCCCGACTATTATTCAAAAGCTGTGGTCAAAAGATCCCATGATAAAAGGGGCCTCAAATGTCAAATATACACACATCTTTGAGCTTTGTATGATATCAGCGGAGAAGAATCCTGGCGCCTCATTTTAGGCAGTCAAAGGTCATGGTCCTCAATTTTTTTTTTTTGTTGATATATTTATTTGATTTATTCTAATAGTAAAAAAGTCTGTTCAATGATGTAGTCCCACGTTTTGGAAAATACACATGTAGCATTCATATTCTTTAATTCATAAGTTACATGAAAGGTTACTTTATGTACTGCATAACTTGATGTAAACTAAACTTCAAGCTCATCATCTGCCAGTTTAATCTGGGTTATTGACATGAGGGAATTTTTGAGATTCTATGCAAAATATGGTCCATGTTGTTGAGTGGCTAAATCAGTTCAATCTAATTATTCAAACTTGCAAGCCCTTTCACTTGCTTTTTGCTGCAAAGAAAATGTACTAAATCAAGGTGCCCGTTTTATTTTCCCAGATTTCGCACCAAAGGATCAATTCAAAATTAATAAGAACCACCAGTAAGCATTTGGACGGCAACATACTAACTATTTATATGAACATACTGGACAACCTAAATATGACCTGGATCTGGAGCTATGAACAGCAGAGAAAAACCAATTGTAGCAGGAAATCAATCACATGCAATACTAGTGATGTACAAAACTTTCCGACACATATGATTAAAGGTGTCTGACAATGACAAGGGACTCTTTGCCTGAACTCTCTTCAAAGGGCTGCCTCTTAAAGCAATGATTTTTAATTTATTTGATCTTTGACGCAATTCTCTATTTGGACTCCCAGAAGATAATGTCACCTTGCTCCCCAACTAGACCAAGTTCTCTAAGCCTCCTTTCTTGGTAATATTCAAATTCATCCAATTCAGATTCCCTTTGCTTAAAAACTTTATCAATTTGTTGCAGAACCTTCTTTTCCCCTGCTCTTATTCCCACTGCAATCTCAAGCCTTGGATTAAGATCTGCTCCTCCTAGTTTTTCATCCTGCAATCAATGTTTGCATTTGTTTACAACAAGCATAAAAACCATCTACTGATTAGAAGATCCCATTTACTTCAGATTTGGAAATGAGCATAACATATTAATGTCTATGGACAGTGAAAAGGCCCAAAAAATTTGGCAAAGATTTGAAGGGGGAAATACAGACTTCCTAATGCATTATGTGTAAACAGCTAAGTTGCCCCACTGGTTAACAACATGATGGAATTTTTCAAAAAGAAGGGACTTGAACCTTAAGCAAACTACTTTACTTTTGACAACTGTTGGCGACCATCAGTTTTAGTTGGTCATTTAAAGCTTTATCATCTTTCAGAGGTAACCATAAAAAGGTACAAAAAGGACTAACAACAGAAGTAAATGTATTCTTGAAAATATTGGGGAGGATCAAGTTACCTCTTCAATAGTAGTATGATATCCTGAAAGAGCAGATTTACAAGCATCTCGGACCACTCGGCATATAAGCTCCTCATTGGCACGACTGACTGGCAATTCTAAGTGGCCCCAGATGGTGTTTCTGAAAATAGATTCTAAGAGGAAAGCATCGGTACCCCCAAGTGCTACCAGCCGCAGATATGGAAGCATTGCTGGTGGAAGAGGATTGCCCAAAACAATGTCAAAATCTGCAGTTTCACCCAAACCATTTGTTTCAGCAATGTCCAGCTTATCTCCAAAAAATGGGTCTGACTCAGATATTTGAAGTGTAAGGGTATATGTATTGCGATCAGACTTGGTTTCTATGAAGCCATAATCCAGAGCCAACTCCGCATTGCTCTTATTCAAATCATATTGGATCAGAACCTGTTGAACAGTGTGCGAACTTGGTTGTTACCACAGGAAAAAGAGAAGCACTAAATTGAAAGTTATTCTTTATCGAGCAATTTGTCAAGGTCAAATTAAAGATTTCAAGTGTTGGTGACCATCACACATTTTAATCCTCCTGATTGGTGAAAGATTTTTTTTTTTTCTAATTTATAAAACCTCTATTCTCTATTTATAGTACTTTAGCAATTTATCTTGTAAAGCCTAAACAGAGTGCTAGTTCAAGTTGAAATTTGACGAGATCTTATCATATTCAAACTTCCCTTGATATCATATATTTGAATCATTTGTAGAACAGTGTCCGTATTAACTATCTATTAGGCTAAAAGCATATGCATTTTCAATGCATCGCAGCCACTGTTCGATCAGATATGCTCAACATGATTAAAAACTTCTAAAAAGTGTATTAAGAGGTAGAATTCTAGGAATTAAAGTTTAATGAAATAATTCACCTGCTCACCAGCCTTAACTGAGATGGGTGACCGCAGAGAAAACAGAAGCTCTCTAGAGAAAAGACCTCCTCCTTTAATCTCATAGGCATAATCTTCTGTTGTTATGTCAGGACTGTGGTTGATCTGATCCAAGAGCCAATATTGCAGAAAATAATAGTTAGGAGGGGAAATGAAGATTCCATGACATTGTTGGAAATGTACTCATAATTAATTGTGAACATGATCTATAAAAGAGGATAACCATTTCAAGCATTCTATTGTGGAATGTTTTCACCTTGAATAATATAATTACAACATGACATACTTAAATCTGATTGCAATAACAATTCAAATATAAAAATTTCTGCTAATAGAATGTATGGATATATAAATGCAGTAAGATGCCCAATGAAGGTTTTATTTCAATGCAATGATCTCTAAATGAAGCTGCAAGCTCCATGCATTGATTTTTAGCGATCACAATAAAATTTCTAGCAAATGGGGGTACTGAAAATAACCAGATTGTTTAGCAAATGACTGTGGCTAGAAGCTCTCTTTGCGACACCCAAAACAATCAGAAAAATAATGCAGCATAATTTTCAAACAAGTTTTATAAGGACAACTACATCTGCAGCTGAATGAAAGAAATCAAAGATTATACCAAGTCTGCAAGGGGAATCAGAACAAGATTTTGCCCACGAAGACGAGAAAATGCCCTTGATCTGAGGATCCCAAATGCCCAAAAGAAGTCATTCAATGTTATAAGGGAAGGAAAGAGCTCCTTATGAGGGACAAGGATTTCTCCTTCTACTTTTAGAAATTCACCCTGCAAAAACTCTTTTGCACCTAATGTTGTGCGCAGCAGTTGAGTTCCTTTATGAATTCAAGAAAAAGAAAGTTATATATGGAAAAACATAAAGAACACAAAGCATTTTAAAATATATAATACATACTTGATGCATAGAAAAACCATGTAACAGTTAGACAAGCATAATACAACATTTATCACTCCTTAAGAACATTACATACTCGAGCAGAGAAGTGAGTCTCTAAGCTGACAAAATTCCACCTGAAATGTGTAAATTTTAATAGCAATGCTACAGAAATGTATTAATCCTATACATGTAAATCAACAAAAGCAAATTTTCACAATTTCTAAATATAATCCACAACATTGCAATTTTTCTTAAACATGTACATATATGGCGAAATGATGAAAAGCAACCAAAACATCCACATCTTATACAATCTTGAAGTTTTATCACTTAGATACACCTATATAATACCAAACTGAACACCAATATAAGAACACAAAAAAGCAGACTAACCTTGAAGCTCAGCCAGCTCCTCTTCTGACCTGTACTGGAATGATTAAAAAAACACTTTATCAACCCCACAAAATCATGAAGTATAAAGAAACCAAATTACAAAAAAAAAGTTACAGAAGAAAACCAAGCAAAACCCACCAATATATTGTGGAATTAGTACTGTCAGGAAGTATATTCAAATAAGGCCACCATGTAGAATCTTCCTTCTTCAACTTCTCTCTGATCAAGAAAAGGGCCACACAAATCCAAGGCTTCAGTCCACTACACACATTTCCAATATCAGAAGCTGCAGCTGTATCCGGGTTTATCCAAAGTTTCTTGGGTATCTCCAAAACAACATCATTTCTTGAAATGTCTCTCTCTGCAATCAGCCCCAAGCCTTCTTTAACAACACCCGGCCTAGCAGGACACTTGCCTGAAGCGACACCTTGATCTGTCAGCCATTGCCAGAAGGTCTGCAGTGATGGTGGCAGTGCTGTTGTTGATGATTGTAGAGACGATGAGGCTACAAAGAAGGGTTTTTTCAATTGCATAGAGGGAATAGTTGTACGAGGAGAAAAGGGTTTTAAAGGAGAAATGAAAGTGGAAGAAAAGAGAGTGAAGTGTGTCGCCATTTCTGTGGACACTGAAGTTAACGGATTAGGGATAACGAGAAGATCATCATTTTATAGCTTTTTCTTCTTTACCTCAAGTACTTAGATATATTTATTTTATCATTTGAATCCTCCAACTTGTAAAATGTTTACAAAAAATCCTAAATTGTTTCAAGTTAATGATTTAATACATTTGTATTTATTTTTAATATTTGACTTTTTATTTTTATTTTTTATGATTGCATTCGTAAAATGTTCTATAAAATTCAATTAACTCAAAATTATGCTAGTATATATTGATTTAGAAATTCGTTTGCTAATTCTATTAAGTTGGGTAGAATTTGCAAATATTTCTTTTAAAAATTCAATTTGTTCAAACAGCTCCTTTACAGTATATTGCATGAAGCAACTATCTTAAAAAGGAAGGCTTGCAGCACCGGATGCCAAATAATTCTCCAAGAACTTGTAAGGTGTAGAGTTAAATTTTTGTCCTCATTGATTTATAAAATTAATTTTTACTTTTTTTATTATATAGTTTATTGATTTCTATTAATTAGAAAAATATAACAAAAATAAATATAGAAAAATTACAAATAATTTATCCTGGTTTATGTGTGATTATAGTTTGAAACACATTACAAATTCATAATTTTATTTTCTTTCATTTTCCAATAAAAGAGTTTTTAAAAGAAATTTCTTTTACAGCCCCTCTATTTAAATAAGTCTGTTTTTACAATTCAGCTAAGCTAAATGAATTGATTTGAATCATTCGACCTCTGTAAATTTCAACAAGACACTGTAATAGAATATCGATACAAGATTATCCAATTTTCTATTTTCATTTCTCTTAGAAAAAGCATCATTGATTAAAAACAATATAAAGTTATTTTTTAACAAGTGCAACTGTAAATCATTTTTATCATGTCATCAAATGATTGTACTATCATTAGGGCGTCTACAATGGTTTACATTCTAAAAAGTATAATACCTATGTCATATCATTACTTTATTATCTTGTCTTTCATTATATTTTTTCTTACTATAGATTACACTCAAAAAGTATCATAGTATGGACCCACTATCAAATCATATATTTATTTTAATAATTCTTAAAACATATCTCATAAATAAATAAATCTATTTTCTAAAAAATGTTTTCAATAATTTTTATAAATTAATTTATTACTTTCAAAATTTTTTTATTAATTTCCAAAAATTTTATCATAATCAACCTTAATTAAAAAGATTTTATTCAATTAATCTAACTTCATCACATAATTTAAATTAATTTTGTGAATCTTGCAAATTTGGTGGATAATTGGAATTGGGTGGGGATATGAAATTTTACATATTTAAATGAATACTAAAATATGAAAAATTTGGATAAAATTAAACATTTTGATAGTTTTGGTTTTATGAACAGAAAGACTTTTCTATATTTGGAGAATTAAATATATTTTAAAAATTGTTAAAATTCTTATCCACGATGAGTAAGTGTAAATCAAAGAATTTTTGATTGTGTATTATAGAAAGATGTTGAAGCAAAAGGAAGTGATAGGAGAACAAATGTTACCAATATCTATAGCTAAAATTTTTAACTAATAAAATTAAAAAAAAAAACTCAAAATAAATGAAAAGAAGTACTAGTTAGCGTTGTAAATCGATAGAAGTTAAAAAAACTCAAAATAAACATTTAGTTTACCGTTACAAATTAAAAAAAAAAAAAAAATCTGTAAAAATCAGGCCATGATACGTGTCATGGCCATAAAACGCATCATAACCAATTATACTTTTATAATGATAAGAGTGTAACAGGTTGTGTGTAATAGAAGGTATTATACCATCTATTACAGGCCATTGTGAATGCTCTTAGAAGAGGAAATTAAGTGAAAATGTTGGTTTTTGGCTGATGAACAAATGAAGTCCAAAAAGAGCGAATTGTTGCTTTGGTTGTCTTGTCTAGGCATGCAATTGAGTATCAAAATATATTTATACAAGTGAATATCAAACACAACATAGGTCATGAAAGAATTTTAAAGTCCCTCCAAAATACGAAGGTCAAAATCTTTACATAGAGCGTATAGCTGCATGGATAACCGATAATTTGGAATATATATATCAATTGATATGTTTGGCTGCTATAAAACAGTATATTTTCCGAAACAACCTTCATCCTAAGAGTAGGATTGAAAATTTAAATATTGCTAAAATTTTTTCTCTTCTTATGAAAGAATAAGCTAAAAGTCTAAAAACTACATTAACATTAATTTTGAATAATAAACACTATACTACACTACATATATTATATTTCTTTTTTCGAACAATAAGTAGAAATATTCATTAATAAATACAGATTCCAAAAGAAAGTTCATAGTTCAGATTATGGAGCCCATGGATCACACTGATACAACATTGATACAGACCAATTACATCATTTGGAAGAGAGGAAACCCTAATACATTGGAGGTTGAGAGTGAGAGGGAAACAGTGTGAAACAACTTACATTGATGACGGTGACTAAGACCAGAACAACAGTTCCGTTGAAGAGTAAACCGGAGCAGAGCAAACGTTTGCTTTTCCTTCAAAGGACCAACCAATATCTATAATGCTATCACAATTATTATTAGATATATAAACCATATGACAGTCAAGGAAAGAGATATAGGAAGGGGATGATTGCTGGTTGAAAAACCAGCATTCATCCCTTGAACACAGTACTATTAGACTATTCAAAGAGAAAACGGTGACACTGTTGATATAGAGAGAAAAGATGGAGAGTATGAGTATTTTTGAATTAATGGCCCACCACACATATTATATGGTGAGTACATGGATGACATATTGACATAAATTACTGTCACGTCTGCTCAATTTGTTATAATTAACGGGATAAGATTAACGGTTAAATTTTTAGATACTTACAAAATTTAAATACTACAAATTGAACATTTAGCATTTAATTGTAAAAAAGGTATTATTTTTAGGACCGTAAATATTGCTATCCTAATTTTTCAAAAGAAAAGTAAAATCTGGAGGCTAAAAACATGACTAGTTTCCCATTTTGGAAAATTGAGTCACTGCAATTGAAGTTTCCTGATAGACTGAAAGTAAAAGAAAGAAGCAAAAACACAATAGGAGGACTAAAAAAAAAACATGAACAGTGAAAAACCACGTGTTGACACAGTAAAAAAGGCCACATACAGTTAATCTGTTCACCACCGACCCAGTCAACATGTATCATTATATTATTAGACTTTTTGCATTTTCAAAATCTTCATCTAAAATACATTTTTTTTCATTAATTTAGAGTTGTTGAGGTTTTAAAGAACAAATTAAGATGTGAAAAGATGAATATATCATCAGTTTAATTTTCCATCATCATTATTAGATGATAAAAATTCGCATTCCGTAATATTATGGGTTAGATGATTCAAATTTTGTAGTTGTTAATTTATAAAATTAATATTATCTACTTAATTAAAAAAAAAGCCTTTTTATTATAAATTTTTTTACTAGTAAAAAAATTAATCAACTTGATAAAAATACTTTATTTCTTTTTTTTTTATTTGAGATCACTTAAATAAAAATAAGAACAGTTTTCTACCTACAACTTGTTATTTATTTATTAGTTAAAAAATTTAATCAACTTGATAAAAAAAACTTTATTTCTTTTATTTTTATCATTCCGATAATTATGGGTTAAAAATAACCCTTTAAATGTTGTTTCCATTGAGTTTCCTCTTTATCGATAATATCAAGGGTCAAAAAGTATATATCAACGAAGCCACCACTTCTGTGTATCAATTGAAACACATGCAATACAACTTGTTATTAATTAATTATAATCGCCTAGCTTAACCACCAACCTGGCCTTAGTGCAATTTTTATAGCTGAAAACAGAAAAAATAAATTATTTTGATTTCTTCTAATATTTTTCAATTAATTTAAAATTTAAACTGACTGAACCTACAGAAAAATAAAAACTTTTGATAAATTTAATTAAGTAATTAATAAACCCTTTCCAAGAAAAATAAATATTTCCTGGGGTTATTCCAATTTTTCAACTGCCTGAACCTTAATCAACCATATAAAAAGAATAAAAAAATTACATTATGTACCAAAACTTGGATAAATCAACTTTAATTTCAACCGTTTGAATTGAAAAAAAAAATGTATTAAAAAATAAGCTAAGATATCAGTTCAAATTCAACAAACATTTTGTACGTTTTTTTCTAAAAGAAAGAAAGATCAATTCAACCTAGTTTGGTTAACGTATAAGATAAACATATAATCAATAAATGTGATATTTTTTTTCTTAAAAATTAGAAAAAACAAACAGAAGAAGTTAAAGAAAAATCATATTTAATTTCCAAAAACATGAAGAAGAAGGCATGACCAGCTCCATGACACAATTCTCCCAACACCTAATCAATAATTAATTAAATATGTACTAGGCTGTCAATTGGTCAATAATGGAGTTGCAAATTGTTTTCATATTCATTATAGTTCTTGTTTTGATAAAAATAGATTAAATTATTCCCACTCAGATCATAGGCTTTCTAAAAATAAAGTAGAGCATGAATTGAATAATAATAAGCTATAAACTAACTTTTATTTTAGGTGCAAAAGTTGTTGATAATGAGATATGGGTATTTATAATATTTTATTTTGCAAATTAGTCAATTCCAACTCCGAATTATATGCATTATTTAATTCAGATATGTTACTTATTTATTTTTAAGAAAAGTAGAAATGTAATTAAAAGAATTTTGATTTTTTTAATTATTTTTTCGGGCTGTCCATATATTAAATAATGTATTATAATTTTAAAATATAAAATTATTTAATTTTTTTTGGTTCTATCCATAAAAAAGTATGTTGGATGTGTGATTTAGCCATCCATATCAACCCATAGCTCAAACACAATGTTATTAGTTGTTTTATTAAACCCGGATAGGAGTCTTTTTCACCCAGATGATTAAATGTCAACATAGGTCTATTGTGACGGCTAGGGCCTTACTTACCACACGAGTCTGCCCTTTTCATTGTAATGCAAATTCTCACCAGAAATTTTCGGCTCAGCCAGAGCCAGCCTCTTTCTCTCTCTATGTATATATTCAGCTATAACCTTTACAACCTATCACCAAAGATTGCTTTCAATGTTCATTTAATTTCTTGTTCAAAATTTTCCTCTTCTTCTTCTTCTTCTTCTTCTTCTTCTTCAATCTTTTTTGCAAGTGCAAGCAACCCTTAAAGCAACTAATGTTCATTTAATTTCTTGTTCAAAATTTTTCTCTTCTTCTTCTTCAATCTTTTTTGCAAGTGCAAGCAACTAATAAAAAACTGTAGTATATATCCTCACTCTTCCATAGCTTCTGCTACCAAAATTGAGCAGAAAACAGAAGAAAAAAAAAAGATGAAGTTTGGGAAAGAGTTCAGGTCACAAATGGTGCCAGAATGGCAAGAAGCATACATGGACTACAATTTTCTAAAAACCCTTTTGAAAGAAACACAAAGATTCAAGATAAGAAACAAATCACCACCACCCACAA
>CATIWK010291324.1:0-10573 GCA_949634005.1 Mallotus japonicus
TACTTCGTACAAATTTCAATGATTACATAGTAATGGAAAATAAGTTCCTAAAATTATTTAACACCTCAAATACTTAAATCTTCTATAAAATATATACAAACGAATACTAAAATTACTTAAAATCATATCTAGTCATAAATGATTCATTTCCATCTATAATAAATAAAATAATAATATACATTGAAATTTTAATCAAAATCAATCAAAAACTCATTTAGCACAACTACATATATATATATATATATATATATGATTCCGAAAATTAAATTAAAATTTAAATAATGAGTATAAATACTACTTAACCATTAAAACCCGATTTATGCTTCTAATACTTAAAAATAACTATATAGGTAACATTTAGTTAATATATTTCTTAAAATCATTAAACCAAATCACTCATGTATAAACTTTAAAATTAGATAAAACAATATGTATATGCATTCTAAAAAAAAATAACATGAAATCATTAATACATACATAATATAACCAAAATTTAACTCAAGTATATATATATATATAATTTTCTCAAAATACCATTATTAATTAACAAAATTACTCAAAAATCAAAATAAATTTAAGTAATTCATAATAAAATTCCTAAAAATTTAAATTAACTTAGAAAATAAATAATACTTAATTATTCATCACTTTAAACCAATAATCATCAATTAAAAATAAATTTACATAACTAATCTACAACCAAAGTTACTATTATATATAAATTAAATTACTTAAAATCTCAAAAATTGCAAAAACACACATAAACAACAACTAACAACTCTCTAAACACTAATCTAATATAATCTAACTTAGATCTAACAACAACTACCAAAAACTACCAACTAAACCTAAGATTAACTACAAGAATATACAAGATTTGGGAGAGAATTACCTAATTTTATCTCAGAAATTTCTGAGGCTTGAAGAAAGAGCTCCTAAATCGAGCTCAAGATCACTTGAAAAAGTGACTAAACTCAGGCTGACCAAGGGAGGAAGATCCGGTCATGAAGCAGCAGGGAGAGAGAGGTAAAGTTGCTGACCAAGAGAAGAAGAGGAGGGGCTCTAGGAGCCTTGAACCATCGACCTCAGGCTCACCAAGACAGCCCCGGCATCCTACAACTCAGCTACCGGTCGCGAAATACGGGAAGAGGAGCAGCAGCAGGGCTTCGGTGAGCTGACAGGAGCAAGAAACGGCAGGAAATGGCTGACCAAGGTGGCTAATGGTGATGCTTCAGGCGAGAGCACAGTGAAAGGAGCAACAAGGACAGGAAAAGAAGGTATAGGCGTGAAGAAGAAGCTCTGAGGTGAGGAGAATCTTAGGAAAAAAAGGAAGCATGTGTTGCTGAATTCTTGTCCCTTTAATGCTAAAAAAAAATTAATAATAATAATAAATACAATAATTAAAGGAAATCTCCACCACACAAATTTTTAGATGCATATATATATTTATATTCATATACATATATGTACTACACACACACATATATATATATATATATATATATATATATATATATATATATATATATATATATAAATAAATAAGTACTTCTAGTAAAACAAGGTAAAGTATGCATAAAATACACTAATTAGAATTTAAAATACTAAAATATTAATTAACATAACTTAGTCGAATAAAAATTTTACTAAGCAAAATAATTAGATTAATAATACATTATTAACACTGCAAATCCCAAACTTTATTTAAATAAATTAAAACGAAACTCAGGGCATTACAGAAATTTTTTTTTTATTTACCAAATGTTTTTCTTTTTCTTTTCCATTTTCGTTAAATACTCAAACAAACTGCGATCGACCCCAAATTCGAACCGTAGACTCCTCTCACCCTCTTCTATCTCCCTATAATTTTTATTTTTCAAGTAATTACCCAGAAAACACCAAAAAATTCAAAGGAACCGTCAGCCTTTTCTATCTCCCTATAATTTTTATTTTTCTACTGTTCCGGCGGGTTTCAGACGACTGGGTTGCCTCCATTTCGTTCCTCTCGTCGTTAGGAGTCTATTGGTACCAACCACGTGCCCAATCTACATCCGTAGAATATTTGGCGAATATTTTAGGTAAATTCAGTTTATTTTTAGATTTAATTATTCAGTGTATATTTTGAGTTGTTTAAGGTTATTGTTGTACTCTACAACTTATTAAGATCATTTTGGTATATTGTTCATAATTTGATGAGATTGTTGAATTTTCGGGTCTCGGGTTACTATTCCGGGTTACTGTTCCGAACCCGGGATGTTTTTATATTTTTAATAAATTCTATTAATTATGTAGATTAAACTTTGTTAAGGAAGTTTTGTGAAATTAGTTGTCGAATTTAAGATATAAATTTTTTTAAGATTATGTGTAATACATAATTTGAGAAAATTATGGTATTTTGTTATTTATTCGAATTTTAATTGAAATTAAGGTTATTTAACATGTTTAATACTGATTTTGAGTAATTAAAGCAAGAAAATAATTTTTATGAATAAATGGTAATTTTTAGTTAACCGAAAATAATTTCAGAAAATATTTATTATTATTATTATTTAAAAGCTCGAATTAAGTTCTTTAATATTGTTATTAAATATTTGGATTATTTAAGTAGTTATGTATATTTAATAGTGATTTTAATTACGGATGTTTAAAGGAAACCTTATGAATTTAATTGTTTTAATAATTGATTTTTGGGTGATATTAAATAAGAATTTCATTATTGATTTTATTAATTGTTTGAAAAATAGATTTCCCTTATATGTTAATTATTTAAATGAATTAATGTTTATGGTTTAACTAAATTTTATTTTGTAATATATTAGCCGTTTTGATAAAATTATATTATTTTCGTGAGTACTAGGGTTTTGATTCTCGGTTGGGCATAAGTGTAGTTTGGGAGTCCAACCCGAGTTGTTGAGTTGTGGAATTATAGAAGTGTCGTTTTGTGCAGGAATAACTCTACTTTTAATAGAGAGATGTTCGTTTTACAGAGGAGACTCTGCCGAATTTTAGGTAGATTTCTTGTGAAACGTGACATCGGTTTGTATTAAGTTTTGAGTGTTATTAAAGTCGTGTCTAGATCGAGTTTTTCCTTAGAAATCTAGAATGTATAAGGTTAGGATTTTAATCCTAATTATTTGTATTATTTATTTTTTCCTTTAGCCACGCCGAGAGCTAGGCTTCCAGGATAGGGCCAATCGAGTCAGTACAAAGAAGCACATTCGACCTGTGAGTTATTATTATGTGTATGCATCTATGTTGAAATCCTACCCAACATCGGTATTTTTTATATTAATATGCCATGTTGCATTGAACCTTTAATTACTTGTGATTATTGTGGCATTAATATTATATATATGCATATGTAAATGATATAGACGTGAATTCTATATTTTTGGTTGGATGCTGGATGTATATATATATTGTTATGATTTTATTTTTAAATGTTATATTTATTTTTATTTTTTGGAGGATAGCAGTAGAACATGCTACCTAGTGGGTTACACTAGGACTGTGTGCACAACAGTATGCTAGTTGCTAGGTTATGATATGAGATATGGATAAAATGATTATTGAGATTTGTGGATAGAGAGTGGTGTGACTGCGGGAGCTCAGTTGACTCAGTGTCTCGGGGCTAGTCATACCGACAATGAGATTGCGGGAGCTCGGTTGACTCAGTGTCTCGGGGCCAGTCCACTGTTAAATTGGAAAAGAGAAATATTATTGGATTTAAGTGGGCCCGATGGCCAGTGAGGTTCAGTGTTGAGGTTCCGGACATTCTTAGGGTTCTGCTCCAATCCTCCTGTTTTCATTTACTGTATTAATATAAAAAAAATTTTGTTTTGAGCATTGGCGTGAAATGCATGTATAAAATAAATATATAAATATTATTATATAAATGCTTGAGTGAATGTACCTTTAGGTTGCATGCATATATATAATAATAATTCACTCAGTGAGGCCTGACCCCCCTCAATTATTTTTTTTTCAGGATTTTTCTCTTCAGGCCTCTTATAGTAGTTTTCTTTGCCAGACTCTTTCTTCTCTGATTGATTTATGTAAATTTTAAACTATTCTTTCTTGTATTTATTAGACACTGCAGTAGTAGTACATACTTGTTGTAGTTTGTGATGATGTTATTGTCTGAGGTTGTGTACTTGGATATTTTGTAAAAATATTTTATTATGATATGATATTAGAGAATTTCTTTATGTTATTAAAATTTTTATTTCTGAGGCATATTTGTGGTTATGTTTGATGACAAAGTTGTGTTTAAGGCTTGTTACGGGTTCCGGATTCGTGTAAATTCCTGTTCCCTAGCGCCGGTCATGACTCCTAGGTTTGGGTCGTGACAAATCCATAAGACCAACCACAGGTTTCTCCAGAAAGAAAGGAAAAATATATCATTTTCCATAACCTAAAATGCCAAAGGAACCATCTTTGTAAAAGATGCAACTCTCTTCATCCTCTACATAATCAATAGAAGTAAAAAAACCTCTTAGAATGATGATGATGAATCCAATCACTTCATTTCTAGGAGAACGTGCAAATAAGGCTATGCCCAATTTTGCTATTAATTCAACCACATAGAGCTTATCTACCATCAGTTTTTTTGATGAGAATGAATTCTCTGAAGAAGAAGATGAAATTCCTTTTCAACTTATGGCTAACACTCAAAATTCAAGAATAAGAACAAAGAGTCCTCCCCCTCATGTGGAGGAGCCAACGGAAGAGATGAGCACTGAAGACTTAGGATCATATTAAAATTCTGGGCATTCAAACAAGTCAACCTCTGTAGGCTATTTTACTCTAGATGATGTTTCTCCAGCTTAATATAGAAACAAATTCTTAGAGTTTAAAGCATGGATTAATAGTCAAATACTTTTACCATAAACTATTTTGAAAGATGTTCTCCAAAATGTTCTTCCCAAAATGGTAGAGAAATTGCCAAATTGATATGGTGGACTTAATATCTATGCAAAAGCAAGGTTGGTTGCAGTTGAAATTGTTGAAGAAATTTTAGGATTCTTGCATTATGAATTTTTAGGAAAATGGGATGATAATTTAGAAATTACCAGAAAAGAATTTTATCAAATGAAGTGTCATTCTTTAAAAACGAAGGATCTAAATAGACACTTTCAAAATATATCGGGAAAATTTTATTAATTGGGAGGAACAAGTAATCCAGATTTAAAGCAAGCTTTTTAGCTTGAATCTTGAAATCCTTTCCACAAAGATGTTCTATATTTTACAGCAGATGAATCAAAAAAATAGGAGATGTTCCTTTAGGGCATTTGTATTAGGTCATGATTCAAGCTTACACCCAGCTTTGTGAACAAAGGAAAGTTATTAAGTTGTATTTTGGAAATAAAAAAATCCACTTGAAAATCTATCATGTGAAAGGCCTGACTTGCAAATCAAATGCAAAGACTCTGACTATCATGTGAATGCTTAAAAAGGAAAATGAAACCCCATTTCTACAAAATAAAAGGACGTGAAATAAAAGGTAAACTGAAGAAACGAAAATATTACAAGAGGAGAAAATTTAGAGGAAAGAAAAACATAGATAAATGTTAAATCTGTAGAAAGACGAGACATTCTGCTAGAAATTTTCCTTAGAAGACGAAAAAGGCAGCAAGAATGATCCAACAAATCCAGCAAATCATAGCAGTTGAATTAGAGAACAATGATATTAAATCACTTTTCTCTGAAGAAGATGAGCCTTGACCAAACTTCATTTTTGTTGTATGCTATGAAACAGATTCATATATTTCTGACTCTAAAGATGAAGCACTGTCATATTCTCAACAATTCTTATTTGACAAAATTATAGCACTCACTCATGAAAATCACCCGATACCATTAGCCCCTATCCAAATCTATCCAACAAACTTCTCCAAACCAATAAACTCATTGCCCTTATAGATACTAGAGTCAGAACCACCATCTTAAACCCAAATGCTCTTCTAACAGAATACTGGAAAAATCATTCTGAGTATTTCTATGTAGCAAATGGAGAGCTATTTTAAACCATCTATAAAACCAAACAATCCATAAAAATCTAATTCTTTCTAGGATGTCATGTGTGGACAAATATTCTAGGATCCTCTTTGTTTGGAAAAAATTTTGTTCTCAGATTTGATGTCTATTTGAAAGCTAAAAATCTTCAAATTCTTCTAAATGGACTCAAATTTAAGAAGTATTTTTAAACTTTCACCATAAAATATTCAATTCTCACCATTGACCAAACCTTAAAACCAACCAACTGTCATCCAATTCATAAGTATTTGCTACAACAATGAAGTGTTGACTTTCATATGCAAGTTATCGATAAATGCTCATTTCCTTTTTGGAAAAATCTTGAATTCTTCATCGTTGCCTTTTAATTACAAAATGAGGATATTAATCCTTCAAAGGCAACTCATATAGGAATGACTTCTTTAGGCTTGAAGCTAGCAGTTGAAGAATGCAATTAATTGGAAAATCAAGGTTTACTAGAACCCACAAAGTTTGAATAGGCATGCCAAGCTTTTTATGTTAACAAGAGATCTAAACAAGTTAGAGGAATGAAAAGATTGGTAATTGACTATCAACCCTTGAATTTCTTTCTAAGGGATAATATATTTCCTCTACCAAAAATATCTTCACCATTTACCTTTTTGGCGGGAGCCAAAGTCTTTTCAAAATTTGATATGAAGGCGGGATTCTGGCAGCTTGGAATAAAGGAGGAAGACAAATACAAAATAGCCTTTTGTATTCCAAACCACCATTACCAGTGGACAATAATGCTCTCTCCAACAAAAATGCACATTAAAAAAGAAGAAATAGAGTTTCTTGGGATGCAGTTCAAAGATGGAAGTTACCAACCTGGTCTTCACATTACCTCAGAATTGCAAAAGTTTCTAAAAGATAATCTCTCTGTTAAATAAATTAGACATTTTTTTGGGAATCTTGAATTATCTCAGGGACTTCATTCCTCATTTAACAAAGATGACAACAACATTAATAGCGCTGTTAAAAAAAAAGATCCTCCCATATGGACCGATGAACAAACAAAGGTAGTTATCCAGCTAAAGGCAGATACTCAAAATCTTCCTACTTTGCAAATTCCTGCTGACGAAAAAAGAATTTTGCATATATATGCGAGTGATTAATTTTGGGGAGTGATTCTACTAGAAGAAGATAGTCAGAAGAAAAAGAGATTTTGGGCTCACGCAAGTGGAAAGTTTTCTGATGCTGAATGCCATTACCACTCAACCTTCAAAGAATTTTTTGTAGTCAAATATGGAATAATTAAGTTTGAATTCCATTTGATGGGACATCATTTTAAGGTCATCATGGATTGTTTATATTTTCTAAAAATGTTAAAATTTAAAGGGAAGACTCATCCTCATCCTTAATTGCTATGATGGAAGGAATGGTTCAGTAAATATGACTTCAAGATGGAACATATCAAAGGAGAAGACAATCTCATTCTTGATCTTTTGAGTAGACCCTTAATCTTCTGTGCCACAGAAAATCCTTTTAAAATAAAGATCCTTCCTATGATCTTTATGTTTCAACTACAAGACCCAAATAAATACCTTGAAAAAGGAATTCCACATGAACTATCACCCTACAATTCTGTAACAACCCTAAACAATATCGCATCCAAACAGATCTTTCAATACCAGCCCTTTTTTTTATCAGAAATTATGGTCCAATTTTTTTTTTTTAGAAATTAGGTTTTCACCCTGAATATCCATTTTCTTGTGTTTTCAATATTCTTGACCAGAGTCTTGAACAAAATTTTTACTAGCCTAGAGAGTTATTAATCTTATTTTAGTACTTGTGTCATTTGTATTGGATAGCCTTTAATTTGGAACCTCTAGCATTGCCAAGATATCTCAAGCTAATAAAGGAAGGAAAGAGATCAAATCCATATTTCATCACTTTTCTAAAATGGTTTCAGGAAATTTCAAGATGGAGATCATGGCTAAACAATGAAGCATTCACTCAACAAGTAGCATCTCCTGAAGGATGTCACTCCATTATCATCTTTCATAGGCCCTTTTTGAAGATCAAAAAAGAATTTAAAATAGTTCCCAGCTTCAATTAGTATCAAACATACATGTTTTTAATGGTTCATCATTTGATATCTGATGTCAATAGCTTTTCTTGATGGTGAGAGTTTCAAAGATTTTTGTTTCAAAAAAATGGAAAATTTCCTCAAGAAATATGGCCCAAAGCATATGAAGATGCGCCATGGGAGACATATCCATTTGATTATGGACAGAAGCTGGTATCAGAAAAATAGTTTTGGACAAAAGCTCAAAACCCAAAAGGAAGTTTGAGTTAAGCCCAAGGCCCAACTCTAAAAAATGAAGATTTTATTTAACCATGGGCAATTATTGATCCACGAAAGCCAATTGCAGGATATTCCCAGGACTATGATTCAGAAAATAATTACAGTGGAGATAAAGGAAACTTTTCACCAAGCCATAAGCCTACTAAAAAGTAGTCTAGTCACAGTTCCTTTTAATAAATTATTGTCCTGGTGTCTTCAAAGGTGTCATAGTTATTTTACAAAAAAAGCAGTGTATTATTGTACTATATCATGTGAACTATCTTTAGTCCTATTTGTCAAGATAATTATTTTAGTCTTCACGTGGTTTTGTTTATAATAGTACTAGCTAGGTGTCATGTTAATAATTAACTGTAATCTTTAGAGTAGTCTCTGATTTGATAATATCTAATAAGCTTATTTTTTGTAATGGTGCTCCTCATCACTATAAAAGGAGGTTACTACTTCATTATGAAGGCAAAAAAACCCTTTACAGACACTGCCTTAGAAATAAAATCACGAGTTTATAAATTTCTCTTCTTCTTTCTCTGAAGGTTTATTTTTAAGAATAATAATTTTATCTCCACCAAGTTATTAAAAAGTATGCTTTGTACTCGCCTTTTATGAGGATCTTGTACAACAAAAATTTATTAATAGAAAATGATCATGTTTACTAACTTCATTAGAATTACAAGCTTGATCTAAAGGTATTGTATAATTTCTAATAATGCATAAAAAGGGGACATACTTGGTTGGGTGGAAAAATTGAGAGTATAAGTACGACTTTTGATAGTCTATGATATGCTTATCTTTAATTATGCATTCATATTTTGAATAAGCTTATAATTTTAGTGGAGCTCTGGGAAATTGTCCAATTCGGCTTTGATGCCAACTTACATAGCAGAAGCTTATAAAATAAAGAATAAATATTGAAAATTTGTTGATTCAAACAAGAATGCCAGAAATTCAATTTTCTATAACCTGTTGATTCTATAACACCAGGAAATAGACATCAAATTCATTAATTCTAAAGAATACCGAAAATTTGGAAGTCAAATAAAGGATTTCTTTTCAATTCAATCAAAAACTGTCTCTAATTGCCCTAAGACTTACATATTTATAGAATGGTTGAAGCTAGCGTCACTAATCTAATAAGGAAATAAAATAAAGACAATTCTAATTAAGTAGGAAATCAAATCCCAGCTAATTTAGGAAAATCAATCTCTAATCAAGAAATAAAATTAACACAATACTACATTAGGAATAAAAATCAAATAATAATAATAATAATAATATCTTCTATCAATTGTTCCACAAAATTCATCCCAAATACTCTTAAACTTGCTGCTCCGCATCAAATTTTCTTTTAGATTTTTAGCCTACCGTTCTCAATATAAATTTAGAAATTAATTGCTAAATTTTTTCATAAAGTTTCAAAATTTTCACATTATTCTATAAATGTAAGAGCTCCTACGTTCTACTTTTTTACCACTCACTTCTTAGCCGTGTCGTTTAGAAAAATTTCTAATAGACAAGTATGACAAATAATGTGAAATGGAGAAAATAAAAGAAATAATTGTAGATTTCCAAAAAAAAAAAAAAAAAACCAATAATAAAGTTTACGATAAAATTAATTACTTTTTCTTTTGGGCATTGAAATTATTAATTTCAGCAAGATTAAAGAGAAATTCAACAAAAGCTTATACCCCCATTCCACAGGACATTCAGATGATGCTTTCTTTTTCTATGCACAAAGAAAGAAAGTTCCAACATTGAAATTTTGTTTAATATGATAAGCAAAATTATTTTCCTTTTGTCCAAACTGAATCAGCGTTGACTGACAATTTGATGATTTGCTGCAGTCTTAACTTGTTGTTTTTCAATTAAATCTAAACTTGTAAAATTTTTGCTTGTTCGAAAAGTATAATTTATTTGATGGGGTAAAATATGGAATTTTTTTATTAAAATTTTAATAATTAAATTTTTATAATTAGATTTTATTTAATTTTATAATTTAATTTTTTCATCTGTCATAGAATATAATGGTAGACAAAAAACTTGATTAAAATTTAAGTTAGAAACATGAAAATTTTACTAAAAGTATAGAAAGTTAAACTTAATTTTATTATGATTTTGATCATGAGATTTTAGAAAGAAAATTTTGTAAATAAACACGTAATTCACAACTTTTAAGGGTGACTTATTTTTTTCTATGATTACTTTAAAATTCAATTTCTAAGAAATTATTTCATG
>CATIWK010291347.1:0-15931 GCA_949634005.1 Mallotus japonicus
CCTTTTACCCTCTCATTAAAAATTAAAATTAAAAATATTAATTTATTTTTTAATTAATTTTTTTCACATATTCTGCATTTTTATTTATATTTTAATTAACTATTTTTAATAAAAAAAATTTATGATTATTATTATTATTATTATTATTATTATTATTATTATTATTGTGTGGACATAAAAAAATTGAGATGGACCGGATGGCCTAAAAAATTAAAATTAATAATAATAATAATAATAATAATAATAATAATGTGATAATCATTATAATATTAAACAAAAAATAAAAAAAATTAAATATTAAAAATTAATCATAATCTTTTGTTTCTCGATTTAATGAAAAAAGTAATTATTAAGGTAAATTTTTGTATCTATATATATATTTTTTTGTAGTGAAAAGATTAGTTAATTAGATAGTGAAAAAAATTATTTAGGTAAAGAAAAATTAGTCAAATCAGTGTCAGGAGAGAGAAACTCGGGTTGTGTGCAGGGAAAGTACATTACGCTACTTCAAGTAGCGTAATGGTACAACAATTAAAAAAAAAAGTACATTACGCTACTTGAAGTAGCACAATGTACATTGTGCTACTTCCTCTCTCCTCTCACCTGCTGACTCAGCAAAAAGGACCATAAAATGAGAAATATTTTCCTTTTTCACCATAAAAATAGGAATATGTTTGAAAACCACCACATATTGGGAAATAAAATTTTTTTTTACCATAATTTGGTAAATTGCCCCTCAAAACGTGTCTTTGTCATGAACATGAATTGAACTCTTTGTTTATCAGTCTCATATCTCGAATCCTTCAATCAATGATATGGTTGTTTATTGATATTTATTTATAGGCATAACCATGTTTTGGGTCCCTGCACTTTTATTTTTTTCCGGATTGCGTCCTTGCACTTTTATTTGTGCATATTGAGTCCCTGCACTTTTATTTATGCACATTGAATCCCTGCACTTTTATTTTTCGACACATTTAGTCCTTGCACTTTCATGTTTTTCGACACATTTAGTCCTCAATTTTACAACACAAATAAAAGTACAGGGACTTATTGTGCACAAATAAAAAGTGCAGGGATCCAATGTGTCGAAAAATAAAAGTACAGAGATTCAATGTACACAAATAAAAGTGCAGGGACACAATCCGGAAAAAAATAAAAGTGCAGGGACCCAAAACATGGTTATGCCTTTAATTTTTGATATTGCATTATAGAAACAAAGACGGATTCGATTACAATGCACCCTCTTCTCTTCTTCATCGTTCTCACTCTGTTTTCCTCGTTACCTACTCTATAAGTGAGTTCTTTTTACCCCTTCTAATCCCTAATTCCTAATTCCTAATTCCTCATGCTTAATGTATTTTTCTCACTTCATTTTTGGATTCTTTATTTTTGGATTGTTACAATCGATAAGCATTTAGTGTGTATGTATGTATGCTTTTTTTTGGTTTCTAATCCCTAATTCCTAATTCCTCACGCTTAATGTGTTTTTCTCACTTTATTTTTGGATTCTTCTATTTCTCTCTCAATTATATATATATTTTTTTTGCTCTATTCTCTCAAAAGCTGTTCCTTTTTTTTCCTTCAAAAATTTTCCCAGAAAATCTTTATAATTTTTTCTAAGAATCTGATTACAATTCTCTTAGTGATGTAGATATGCCATTTGATATTGCTTGAAGCAGTTTTAGCCCTGTTATTGCTTAGTGGTGTATTGACCCTTTATAATTGACCTAAGAAGCTAGATGGATGAGTGCTTAGTACTGTATTGATCCTTTTGTTGATAAAATTAATTCTTTGATCTAAGAATTATGAGTCTTAGAATTGGTGCTTTGATAGTAAACCTAAGCACCACCCTAATCCAAGCAACCTATAAAAAAAATCCCAAGCATTCACAAATAGAAAAGCTCAAGCAACATGACATTGATAGCAAATCTAATGCAACATTAGGCTATTCATAAATCAGATGTTATTCATAGAGCAGATGCCATGTTAGGTATTCCATAGAGCAGATGCCACATTTAGCAATGCATAAAGCATATGCAAATGTAGTTAATTCATAGAGCAGGGAAAGGATAGTGCCCTAACAAAGAAACATAAATCTTGAGAGCATATAGCATAAAGGATGCAAAGGCATGCTATTAAAGAGGTGCTTAGTGTAAAGCAAGACAGATACTCAGTGTAAGTCCATGGGTTTCTACTCTTGCAATTAACTCCAATGTGCTCCTACGAAGACTTATTTTTTCGATTTTTTAGTGTTAGTCCATTTAAATGGTTGCATTACTTTTTTTTTTTTGTGAAGGTACTAACTATGCTACATTTTTCTAATTATTCTCTTCTCTTGCTCCTTATGTGTGTATGTACATTTATAGACAAAGAAAGGACTGCATTTTAACTGAAGTGTTTTTTTTAAAAAAAAAATTGGTTTTTGCTGTAAATTTTGTTCATTCATTAGTTTTGTATTGATATTTAAGTACAATATGAGTTTCTTTTTTTAAAAAACTTATTTGTTTTAACTTTTTGGTTAAGCTTATGGTAATAAAGTTTAGTTGGTTTTTTTATAATCTAGTTTAGTGTTATGATAGAATTAAAATCGTGGAATTCTTTTGAATTGAAATATGAAAATATTGGATCATGTATTTGTGCTTGATTGCTTACATGGTTAAATAGATTTTTGACAATTATTTGATCAAAACTGAAAAGAAGAATTGACTTTAAACTGGTTTGATTACATTTTCAAAGTATTGATTTTTTATTAATGAGAAGCACCCATTTTATCTAAATTCAAAATGTGAATTTTATTTATTTAGCTAAATCTTAGTCTATGACTCAAATTCAAATTTCTTTCTCTGTAAGTTATAAATCTGTAGAATTTTATCTGACATTATTTTATTTTTTTTGAATTCCCTTTCTTTAGGGACTGAAATTGGAGCATGGAATTAGTTACTTTCTTTAAACATAACAATGAGAGAAACTTTTCCAGAGACAGCTACAAAAAAAGGAAAGGACTATTCTGTTGGACCTGTGCCGCTCGTTTTCTTGGCCCTTTATTGCCATTAGTTCATGTAAGTCTCTTAATTATTCTCATCAATTATTTTGTTAGATTATTATTGTTAGAGTGCATGTTTAAATTCTTGTTTTGGTATGCAGTTCTTTCATGTTTTGATGGATAACATATATAGACTTTAGAAGCATAAACAAGATACTAAAAACCTGGATATATATTGAGATAATTTTATTTACACCAAAACCTGGCCATTTAGTATAGATAGGATGTTTCACACATATGCAGCTTCAATGACACAAGTGATAATAATCACCTAGGGTCAATTCTGTACGTTGGCAGCAGATCATTGGAGGTCAAAATCTTGATGAAAATCTGTAACAATCTTGATTTGATTTGTTAGATTCTTGATAGGAATTTTTTTTCTTTTCTTTTTCTTTTTGTATTGATAATAATTCTGTATGTAACTTATACATGTATAGCCCACTTAAGATGGGCTAAAACATGTACATGCTTTTAGATTTAAATACAAGAGGTTGACAAAGAGATAGACAAGGCCTGTGGACTTCTTAAGAAGCTAAAGGTATGTTTGATGGATTCCAAGGCCATTCTTCCCATATTGTATTTAATGATTAAATCACATTGGCTTCAATTATAGAGATACTTATTAAAGCAAAGTGGTGCGCTTATATTATCCTATCACATGCAACATATCTAATGTATTTATACAACTGATTAGGTATTTTTTATTCAATTTGATGAGCAGATACTGTAATGTGTATTTGTTGTTATATTGTGTACTTGAAATAAAACAATAAACAAATCTAACTTCTTACTTGAGCCATACGATATGCAATTTCCAATAACATTTTTAATCAGATCAGAATAATTAAAAGAGAGTACTTTGCCCCATGATTATGTATGCTTTTGTGAACTGTGCTTTGAACTTTGAATACCAGCCATTTGCCTAGCTCAAAAATGGTTAGTTTGTTGTCTGATATAATACAAAATACAAATGAAGATTCAAGGATTTTGTTCTCTAGTCCTACTTTAGTTTATGTACCAATACAACAATAAGTTCATTTCAATAATGTGAAAATGTTATACATGTGGGTCTTTTCAAGCATTATAGGGCAGCAAAGAACCTATTCTTTACCTTATTTAAGAAGTACGATAAATGTTTGTAAACATTATCTATTTTTAGTAGATTCATACTTACTTTTATTGAGACATGACTTGATTACTTGTATTGATTGATGATTCATTTATATTCTTTATAACTGATTTACTAAAAATATATTTGGGCTCATTAATCATGTTGAATTTCAACTTTTCTCTATGTTCTATCTAATGTAAACCTGCTGCTCATTTTTAGGTCACATTCATTGATCAGGTGTTGTTAGTTATCTAGTGCAGCAATGCGAGGAGGCAGTCGTTTTCGCAAGGGTGCTCCAACCAGAGGTGGGGGAAATAGTGCTCGTTAGATTACTCATCACCATGGGACTACTAGAAAGCAAGATACACATTTAACACCTACTACCACTCAATAAATTTCAAAAACTCCTAACACTCAGTCTGCTGATTTATCCCCTCCCATCACTCAATACTCAACGGAATTTTGCACTTCCAACCACTGATCATAATTCACCATCACCAACCACTGAACATAATATAACGCCTCCAAGCACTGAACATAATTCAGCAAATCCCACCACTCAATTTGTTGATCCTCTTAAGGACCCATCACAGCATACATACATCGCGTCTACACCAAATGATATTGATAATGCCCATTCCCCATCCTCAGCGCCCTCAGCAAATGCAGCTACTACTTCCACAACAACAGGGACTCGCATTAGATGACGTATTACAATCACTAAGGATGAGTATGTATTAATATTCATGTATTATAAGTATTTTATATTGTTTTGCATTTTTATATTTTTAGTATCTTGGTTATTGATTACAAATGTATTTGTGATTATTTCTTGTAAAGGGTGGATCCACTCAGTGTTTGTGCTCGTCAGATCACGCTAATTTTTAAGCAGAAAATTTTTGAATAAGGACATTGTTGGAAGAATCTATCACAAGAAACATTAAAGTTATATTGGGAAGAATTTCAAGTCAAAGTTGTTTTTTAATATTATGATGTTATTATGCCAATCTTGTGTATGCAGTTGCTTGGTTGTGCATAATACATGAATCTGATGTCTTTGAATAAAAACCCCATAGGAAAGAAAACACTAAATAACAAAACAAACACATTTATTATGCTAAAAAAAGTATAATTAATTGCTTGGAATTAATATATATATTGAAAATTATTATAGGCTTCTCCTCCTAAACATCATACACTGCTACAAAATAAATTCAGAGTGTAGTTTCAATTGATTGTAATTTATATGTGTTGTATTTCATTGATTTTAATTTATTTTAGGATAAAATTAAACATGCTATTAGCTGTAAACATATATCAATTGTTGATAGTGATAGTAAGCAATACATCAATGGTGCTATTTTGTATAAATAATAATTTCTCTAAGATGATTTCACAGAAACACTTTACATGGGATGAGACGATTACAAGCTCTATATATGTAGCATGGGAATCGAAAGCTTTAAGAACGCTACCTAAGCTTGATGCATAAAATTAGACATGGCATAGAAAAGTCTATGCAGCTTACGGAAGACATTTGAGAAGTGGTCTACATCTTGGAGTGAACCAGCATACAAAAAGCGATGTGAGCAGAATTCGAAAAATCGATGCAGTGAAACAGGTAGCCCTGGCTCTGGTGTTGCCCGACATACCAGTGGTTCCTTATCTCATTCTCATCATAGGAAAAGAATGGTGAGTTATTATTAGTATATTTTAAGCTAGAAATTAGTTGCAGAATCAGCTTGAAGCCTGATTATTTGAGTAACACTAAATTAATATTTTTTTATCATTTTTAGATTTATATCACATGCTTAAGATTCATTCTTCCAATATATTTTTTTAATGATACTTTGGAGCATAGCAAAATGAACAAGCTATTTCTCAAGCTTGCAAAACTTAACAGTTTCTTCAAATTATAATTCAAAATGTGATAAACGTGATTTGCAAGACTTGAGAATGAAAAAAAAAAGCATGAAATGGCTCAACTACTATTAGCGCTACAAACATATTTATCAACAGTTCTAGAATCTGTGGTGAATTTCTTGTAACATTTTTTTTCATATAGTGACATGAATAGACATGGCATAGTATATACTTTACAATTACAATTACAATTTATATTCATTTTTCTAACATAAATCTTTAAATAGGACTGTTTTTGCTGTCATTTAACAGTTGTTTCGTATTATTTTTTTTTGGTTTTTTTTATTTAGGCAATGACATTAGGATGAGATCCTCATCCATTTGAGCTTTTTATGAAGACACATACAAAGAAGGGTACATCGAAATTAATAGATGCAAAGTCCAAGAAGATTCATGTAAATACGCTTCTTTTCCAAATTTTAACTGATGTTATTTATATTAGTTGGTTTGTTTTAAATGTCTTTGTTGTTCATTCTTGTAGGATAGATACTTGGCTCTTAAGGAGAGCATGTCTCAACCGGATGAGGAGTCTAATGAGCCTCGTAAAGTAGATGAAACTGAATTATATTTGGAGGTTGTAGGGGGGCTGAAAAGGCAATGAGTTTATAGTCTTAGCTCTGAGGCATCTAGTTTCTACTCTCATTATAGTTTTACCTCAGCCTCTACATCATCTCGGGCACAACAAGAAGCATTAGAGGAAGAGGTTCGTCAACTAAGGGAAATAGTTTCTGCACAACAAATACAATTGCAGCAACAACAAACATAGATGCAAGAGCATATAAGATTGTTGATGCAAGAAGAGATGAAGAAGATGCGAGCGGAGTTCTATGGTTCTCAAACTTAAGATCCTAATGCAGCTGTTATCTCTAGCTATCAGAATGTTTTTTTATTATAGTTGTCTTGTATTTCATGAAAAATACACAAGTTAAATATTAAATTTGGTTTATGTACGAATATTATATAAACTTATTCTAATTTTATGCAAATGTATTTGTTGTTATATATTGAAAGTTTTGGATTGTTATAACTATTAATTAATATGTTATTATAACTAATTTAATTAGGTATGATATAGGAATTTATAAAAATTTGAAGAAATACAGAAGCTAGATATTAGAAATTAATTGCAGAATTTGTATTTAAATTAGAAACGAAATATAAAAATCTGTTTCTAAATTAGAAACGTAATATAGTAATTCGTTTTTAAATTAGAAACGGGCTATAATAAACCGTTTCTAATTCATAAATGGAATATAATAATCTATTTCTAATTTGAAAACGGAAAGCAGAAATTCGTTTCTATTTGGAGGACTTTCACCTTTCAAATTAGCAACGGAATAAACAAAAGTTTTTCTAATTTAGAAACGGATATAAAAACTGTTTCTAATTTAGAAACAGAAATTAAAAATCCGTTTCTGAATATAGGGCCCTAAAACTATCATATTAGAAAACAGAATATCATAATTGGTTTCTAAATTAAAAACGGTTTCTGTTTCTAAATTACAAACAACTTGATTTCGTTTCTAAATTAGAAATGATATATTACCATTGCAATTCCGTTTCTAATTAGAAACGGAATGTAAAATTGTGTTTCTAATTTTAATTGCAACAAGCGTTTTAGCAACTACACATTTTCGTTTCTAATTTCGTTTCAAATGCGATTAGAAACGATTTTTCTAATATTAGAAATGGATTATTCCGTTTCTAAACTGGATTTTTCTTGTAGTAATTTGAGCAATGTAAAGAAAAAAAAAATCTTTTGTTACTATGAAGTTCCGTCACAAATCCATTCCAAACCATAATAGCACTATTCACTAGCAGCCTCGACATTGTCATAGTTTGCTTGAGTTCGCCACCCCCACCCATAATAATTGTACATATTTTATTTAAATTATATGAAAAATTTATATTTATAACTAATCGATTTTTATTAATCAATTTTTAGTGAATTATAGTTTAATTTGTTTTTACTACTTTATCAGTATTTATTAGATTTTCAATTTGGTATATAAAATTTTATTTGCACCCGTTACAAGATGCTCTAGGGATTATTAGTTTCAATTTTAATTTTTTTTTTTACTAGTTTAACAATTGTGAAAAAAGAGAACTGGTAGAAGAGGGAGGAAAATATAGCAATTGGAAAATCTCAAATCCTCTGGTGTTGTTTGTCAAATTAAATTACGACATTACGAGATATATATATATATATATATATTCTTTGCTGATTTTGAAATTAAAATAGAGAAAAATTATGTCAAAAAATGAAAATAGAAATTTCGGAAAAGATGACAGGAGGGTGGACTCCCCCATTTTATATCCGCACTTTTATAATTAATGTTTTTAAAATATAAACCATATACATATCATCATTTTTAATATCTAATTTTATTATAATTATTTATTGTTATATTTTATTCTTAATATTTTAAAATTAAATGACATAAATATTCTCAATCTAAATATTTATTTTTTATTCATAAATTTTTAAAATTAATCTATTTATTACTTACTAAATTGTTAAATTATATTTATGAAAAAAATTATTTTAATCTTTTGAGATTCACAAAAAGTCATAAATTATTCTTAAAAAATTAAAATTAATACTTACGTGGGCGATAATATATTTTCATATTAGAAACAAATTATTTGAAACTCTAATTAGAAGTCTTAAATTTATTTCTACATATAAATTAAAATATATTTAAACTAATTAGATGATTTTAATTCTTTATATCTCCTATTATTTTCTTACAAAAATGTAATTATTATAATTATTATAGACTTTAGTTGAAAAATTTTTCTATATCTTTTTTCGTTTTGAAAAATACTTGTTAAAATAAAATCATATGTTATGAATAATATAATTAATAATGAATCTATATATGTCTCTAATGCCTTCTAAAAATTAGAAAATACTATAAATAAATAAAAGAATATGTTCAAGTATTTAGCATTAAAAAAATTTATACATATCCAGTCCTTATTTTATTAAAATAATGTATAAATTATATTTTTAACAAAAATTTTAAATATTTAACTTAATTAAAAATAAATTTTATTTTGAAAATATTTTTAAATAATAAAATTTAAAACAATTTATATTGCATAAGAGTTGTAATTTATTTAGATAATTACAAAATAATAAAAATTAAAATTTATAATAAAAAGTACATATTAATAGTAAGAATATTTATATAACTAAAAATTTGAATGATAAAGTGTAGATATTCAATTAAGTGTGAGTTATGTAGTTAAGTGATTTTTTTCAATACCCTACAATTTTAAAAAATAAAGTAGAAGGAAAATCACATGACTAAGCTAGAGTGTAATTGAGTTAAGTCAGTTTGTGAGCTATTTAAAATTAATACAATTATTATCAAGTTAAGTTTGAGTTATTCAACTAGTCTAAGGAGTTAAGTTTGAACAACTTAATACTTAAATCAATAGGTTCGCAAACTTAATGAAATATTATTACATTTGTACATATTTACTATTTGACTATTTTACTTTAACAGAATTATATAAATACTTTATTGAATCAACTCAAGTCGACTATTTTATAATATATATTTTAAAATTTTAATTATTTAATTAGTCAAATAAAATTAATCTAAATTTAAATATAAAAATTATTTAATGGATCAAATTCGAGTTTTAAAAATAAAATTCGATTGAGGCTAAGTTGAATTTTAATCTCCGAATTTAAATGTAGAGTCGAATTAAAATTTGATAGTATTTTTAATTGATTGGCTGAATTGCAACCTCACACATTAATATTTGTGAAAGTTAAAAATTTGTAAAGCAAAATAGAGAAAAAGCCACGTAAAACCCATAAAATTGGAGAAAGGAAGCAGCTAAATTTTTTCAACATAAAGGTGATAGATAGTCCTAAATTTATGTTGTGCATTTTATATTAAGAGGAAATTACAGAAAACAGCCGGTTTGACTAGCCTAGTTTCTTTTATGGGCGGGTGCATAATATTTTTTCAAAACTGGTTTTTGTGTTTTCAGTTTTGGCTTAGCGTGTTTTTTTTTTTTTCATTTCTCGTCTTCATCTTGCTTCAAGCCAGCTCATAGTTCTTCCATGTGCAGCTCATAGTTCTTCCATGTGCAACTCATAGATCTTCCATGTGCCAGCTCATAGCTCTTCCATGTGCAGCTCATCGATCTTCCATGTGCCAGCTCATAGTTCTTTCATCACCTGATTTTCATGAAGAAACAAGACCAAAAGAGAGAGCAACGAGTAAAATAATTAAATCAACATGAGTAGCAGCTGATTCACTTTTTGTAGAGAGAAAAGAAAAAAAAATTTCACATAATTATTTATAGTCAATTCCACCTAACAATCAGCAATCATGTAAACAATCTCTGAAGTGAATCAGCAATCGCCTTCCCGTTTTTATAGTAGAGGTGACTCTTCCGATCAACATTCCGCCCGTGGCTGCAGTTCATGTCGGGCTCGTACTTATCTACGAGGTGGTCGGAGTTTGATTTCTCTATTGTAGACGACATAGTTTGGAGCTTAATTACAGCATTGGAGTTGATTGCTTTGATATCTATGTTCTGCTTCTTCTTTCTCTTTTTCATGTTTAATTTTGTTAGATCTGATGTGATCTGTTAGCTTTCAATTCTCGATTTCATGTTTTGAATCTCTTAAATTTTAGATTTCGTGATTATTTAATATGATATGATCTGATAGCTTTCGATTCTTGATTTCATGGTCTGATCTTTGAAATATTAGATTGTTTCGTTGATTGTAACTATGTTGTGGTTTAATTTTGATAATTCTTTTTAATATTTTCTCTATGTGAAGAGCGAGCAAAAGCGATGTGGTCTGGAAAGAAGATAACATTGATGAGCACCGATGGAGATTCGTTTGAGGTTGATGAAGCGGTGACATCAATGTAGCAGACGATCAAACACATTATCAAAAATGATTGTGATGATAAGGAGATTCCATTACCTAACATTACCAGCAACATCTTGGCGAAAGTGATCGAGTACTGCAACATGCACGTTTCTTTTTCTAAATCCGATGATCGCACTAATAATGAACTCAAAAATTGGGATGCTCATTTTGTTGAAGTTGATCAGAATATGCTCTTTGACCTCTGTCACGACCCAAACCCGGGAGTCATGACCGGCGCTAGGGAACAGGAATTTATACAAATCCGGAACCCGTAGCAAGCCTTAAAATAAAATCCACAAAAACAATAACCATGAAAATGCCTTAGAATTAAAACTTTAAATAATATAAAGAAATTTTCATATCATAGCATAATAAAATATTCTTACAAAATTTTCAAATACAGAACTTCAGTTCAAAACAACATCAAATACTACAACAATATGTACTACTACTGCAACGTCTAATAAAATACAAGGAAAGTGACAGTTCAAAATTTACATAAATCGGCCGGGGAAGAAAGAGTCCGGCTGAGAGAACTACTATAGGAGGTCTGAAGTAAAGAGTCCTGAAAAAAAAAATTAAGGGGGGTCAGACCTCACTGAGTGAATTATTATTATATATATGCATGTAACCTAATGCATGTACACACAAGCATCAATAATATTCGTATATTTATATTTATATAATGTATACATGCAATTCACCCAGATGCTTGAAAATATTTTTTCGTATTTTAATTTACCGGAGGATCAAAGCAGAACCCTAAAACTTTCGTAACCTTAATCACTGTATCTCACTAGCCAACAGGCTTTTCTTAAATTCCAAAATATATCTCTTATCCAATTTGATAGTGGACGGCCCCGAGACCCCTGGTCAATCGAGCTACAGCAGTCTCACTATCGGTATGACTGGCCCCGAGACCCCTGGTCAATCGAGCTTCCGCAGCCACACCACTCTCAATCAAAAATTTCAATAATAAATTTCCCACATCTCAAATCAATTAAAATTTCATAGCCTAACATCTAGCGTACTGTTGCGCAACAGTCCTAGTGTGACCTACTAGGTGGCACGTTCTACGGCTATCTTCCAAACATTTATTCAAAATAAATAAGTAAAATCATATTAAATATGAAAAACATCCAATTTACGAACATAAAGTTTGCATTTAAATATGTAATTGAAATCACATATATCTGCATATACGATAATGATAATAATAATTAATAAGTAAATAAAATTTAATGCAAACTAATATATTAAATTCACATATCATAAAAATATGGATGCTAACAATGATTTTTATATGTCATGCATACATATAATAATAACTCACTGGTGTGCGCTCCTCTATTCTGGTTCGGCTGGCCCAATCCTGAAGGCCTAGCTCGCGATGCAGCTAAAAGGAAAAATAATAATAGATAAATAATTAGAAATAAATTCCTGATTTTATACTTTATAGATTTCTAGAGAATGACTCGATCTAGGACACAACTCGACTAAGACTCAAAACTTAGGACCGACCCGATGTCACATTTTACGAGAATTCTTCCGAAAATTCAGCAGAGTCTCCTTTGTAAAACAAATATCTCTCTACAAAAGTAGAGTGGTTCCTGCACGAGAACACACTCCAAAAATTCACAGCACTCAAAATCTCAGGTTGGGCCCCCGAACTACTATTCATGCCCAACCGAGAAACAACCAAATCCACAATTCAATTTATTTACATAATAAAAAGCATAAAAGACATTTATTCCAAAATAAATAATAAAATCCTAATTTATAACTAAATTCTATTATTAAAATATATTCTTCCAATTTATGCAATTAAATAGCATTAATTACAAATAATTATTTAAATTGCTCAAATATATAATAAAAATAACTAAAAACTCATTTAAGCTTAAAAATAATAGATAAAATTATTATTTATCTATTTTTCCGAAAATTACTAATAATTAGCTAAAAATAGGAAATAATTCATAAAAAATTATTTCGATGCTATTTATTTCTCAAAAACTATCCAAAACATAATAATTAACAATAATTTCAACTAAAATATAAAAATTACTAATTTATACTAATTTTTCCAAAAATTCATTTTTCACATAAACATTTAAAAATTTATAATAAAAATTATACAAATAATTTTAATAAACTTCCTTCACGAAGTTTGCTCAAAATAATCATTAGAATTTATTAAAAATATAAAATCTTTCCGGTCTAAAAACAGTAACCGGAACAGTAACTTTGAGCCCGGAATAGTGCATTTTCGAAAACTATCTCCAAAATTAAATCTAAAAACATTTTTGGAAAGCTCATAACCTCTACAACACTAATCTAAGCTCAATTTAACATAAATCAATCTAATAAAACTCAAATTAAATAATTAACAAAAATAGGTAAAAATGAATTTACCTAAATTTGAAGTTGAATCAAACTCGGATCGGACGAATCGAGTTGGGGGATTAATTGAAGCCCAGGACAAGACGAAGAAAACGAGCTATCAAGCTCGGCCTGAGACGACCGGAATCGACGCCGGCGAGGAGAAGAAGAATCCGGCCAACTTGAAAACTGAGAGGGAGAAGGAGAAGCCAAGCCTTGCCCGAGCTAGGAGACGTCGTCGGCTTGCTGGAGGAGGACGACTGGCGCTCTGACGTGGGTGGTCGACGGTGGACATGCGGCTGGTTTGGTTTTGCAGGGAAAGAAAAAAAAGACAAATAGAATAGGTTAAAGAAGAAGAGGAAGAAGAAGCTGAAGAAAAGCTTATGTTTCCTTTTTTTTTTTATATAAAATAACATTAAAATAATACTTATTAAAAGTACAAAAAGGACATTCAAAGAATATTTTTAATTTAAAGTATCTTCTCAATATTTATTCTCCACCACATAAATATATACATTTATACACTTAGCAACATTAAAAGTGTATTAAAATACACTAAGTTAATAACTTTACATAAATAAAAATAATATTCAACACCAAAAATTTAAATTTAATTTCACTAATACTCAATATCATAAATATATAAAATAATTATTAACACTGCAAATCCCAAAATTTAATTTTATAATTTATAAAAATTCTGGTTATAACAACCTCATTCAGGTTCAATTCCAATTCTCTATTTTTTTCAAAAGAAATCCTGGTTTAATTTAATTCTCATTCTTGATATGAAATTTTCAAGAGTAATCAAATTCTTATATTAGTTCTCAGGCTTTAGTAATTCTATTTGGTACTGTATTGCAGACTGTTTAACTGGAACAGAGTAAAACTTCGTTACTGTGATGGTGCCTCTTTTTGTGAAGATAGCCAGAATAAGGTTGCAATTATACTGTTTGCTACTCACATTGCTGTGTCTTGAACTAACTCTTCTGCTATATATATATAATTTAGTTAGAATTCTCTAAACCATCATAGCAATAATTGTACAAATTGCTTGTTAAATTCAAATGGCTTGCACAACTGAAATTTAGAGGACAACGCATATGGTTAGCTGTAATGCAAGATTAATGTCAAAGGGAATGCCAACTAGGTTAATTAGGTGTTTGTCAAGATCTAAGTCTCTTTTTATTAATCTTTGCATCTTGACTCTCTTGGACGACAGTTGCTTCTGTGCCTCAGGCTCTTCTTTCTGGGTGCTCTGCTGGTGGTCTGGCTGCTATTTTACACTGTGATGAGTTTAGGAACTTGTTTCCTAGAAGAACTAGAGCAAAGTGCCTGAGTGATTCTGGTTTATTCCTTGACGCGTAATATCTACTTACCCGGACATTCTTTCCTGTTTCTTTTGCTATTCGTGCTTATCCATTCTCAACTTAGTATTTTATTGCTTATTGGCTCTTCTTTTGTATATTTCTAGAGTTGATGTTTCTGGTGGCCGCACCCTGAGGAACATGTACAATGGTGTGGTGGGCTTGCAGGTAAGATATGAGTACTGAAACTTTACAAATATGTTGATTAAAATTTTTGTTACTGCATGCTGAGATTTCCAAATTTATCACAGGGGGTACAAAGTAACCTGCCACTTCTGCAAATAAGTGGCAAATTTTTCCTTTGCGGTAAACTTATTTCTTTTCCTTTACATCTCTTCCAACTTCTGCATTCCAACTGGTTGATGATTGATGGTCAATACTCTTGAGTTGATGGGACTGGTTTTTAAAAAGATTATGGTTGTGTAATGCAATCTTCCCATATAGGTTGGTAAAGATTGATTAAAATTAATGTATTCTACTTGAAGATTTTTTTTTCCTGGTAGAGGCATGTATTCTTATTTTAGAGCATGTCATTAGTTAGTTTTTCACTGTAAGCATGTTAGCCAAAAGTGGAAGAACATGACATGACTCGGGTGCAAGCAACATTGGAAGTGACTTTTTGATAATGCATGCATGACAAAATATTATGCATTTTTTTTAGTGTTATCACTCAAGTTGCGTAGTGTTCACTACTACATTTGTGCATGTAGGAGTGATAAAAACAAGCAATATCTCTCATATTGATTACTTGATAATGGTCCAAATTTCAATATATCACTGACTTCTTTTTTCAAATTTCAATATATCATAAAAATGCTTGCGTATGTTTTTGCTCAAAAATTCAGTTGTGCAACTGAATATTATTTGCATCCATGATTGCATTTTATAGTCTTGTTTGTAAAATAAGCTAATTAGATGGTTAAGTAGTTCAATTTTCTTGGTGTGTAGGTACATAATTAAGTAGTGAGCACCTCCATTAGTTTGAGTTTTTTTGTTGTTTTTAGATTGTTGCTTTTTGTTGCTTGTTGTTGTTTTTTGTTTCTTCTTTTTTTAGTGTTGTTGCTTTTTGTTTTTCAGTGTTGTTGTTTTTTTATTTTCAGTGTTGTTGCTTTTTTTTTTTGTGGATGTTACAAATACGCCATAAAAATATTTAGTTAAATTTTTTGTTAAATATACCAAATAAGTTTTGTTTT
>CATIWK010291399.1:0-10357 GCA_949634005.1 Mallotus japonicus
TTATAATTTTATAATTAAAATTGCAATAATTAAAATAGTATTTATTGAATAAATAACGTTCAAGACAAAACTCTAAAAAATTAAAAAAGTTGCAAGGCCAAATATTTTAGCCTATCATATTTTGTAACGGATTAGAAATCCGTTACAAATTTGCAAAGGCCAAAAATTTTAGCCTAGCATTTTTGTAACGGATGTCTATTCCGTTACAAATTTGCAAGGCAAAATATTTAAGCCTAGCATATTTTGTAACGGATTAGAAGGCCGTTACAAATTTGTAACGGATATCTATTCTCTTACAAATTTGTAAGGCCAAATATATTTTTTTTAAAGCCTAGCATATTTTGTAACGGATTAGCAATCCGTTACAAATTTGCAAGGCCAAATATTTTTTTTTTTGGAAAGCCTAGCATATTTTGTAACGGACATATAATCTGTTACAAATTTGCAAGGCCAAATATTTATTTATTTTTGGAAAGCCTAGCATATTTTGTAACGGATTAGCAATCCGTTATAAATTTGCAAGGCCAAATATTTATTTTTTTTGGAAAGCCTAGCATATTTTGTAACGGATTAGCAATCCGTTACAAATTTGCAAGGCCAAATATTTATTTATTTATTTGGAAAGCCTAGCATATTTTGTAACGGATGTATAATCCGTTACAAATTTGCAAGGCCAAATATTTATTTTTTTTGGAAAGCCTAGCATATTTTGTAACGGATTAGCAATCCTTTACAACTTTGTAACGGATGTCTAATCCGTTACAAATTTGCAAAGCCAAATATTTTAGCCTAGCATATTTTGTAACGGATTTCTAATCTGTTACAAATATGCAAGGCCAAAAATTTTAACCTAGGATATTTTGTAATGGATTAAAAAATCCATTACAAATTTGTAACAACATATTGCCGTTACAGATTTTATAACTGCTTTAGCCGTTACAGATTTGTTACAAATATTTGGTGCCAAATTGGCGCCTTTTTTGTATCAAATTTAGTAACAAAAAAGGGTCTGTTACAAAAAAATTCGTTACAAATATTGTTATAAATCCGTTACAATTTTTATTTTGTAACGGATTTTCTGCTATTGCAAAAAGTTTGTTACTAATTTATTATTTCGTTACAAATCCGTTAAAATTTAGTAACAGAAGTAATTTGTTACAAATATCCGTTACAAAATAGACTTTTTCTTGTAGTGTTATAACATGGTATCAGAGCATGGAAAATTTATCTCAGATTGTTCCCTCTTCTTCTTCTTCACCATTAACAATCAATTCAAATGCCCAGCACACTTTTTCTATTAAACTTACTCAAAAAAATTATATTGCGTGGAAAACGCAATTCATTCCCCTCCTCAATTACCAAAAACTACATTCATTCATCCAACCTGATGATAGACGATCAACTAATAGGTATGCGGTTTACTTGGGTCAAAATCTAGTCTCTTGGGTGGCTAAGAAACAACCTACCATATCAACATCATCAACCAAAAGTGACTATAAGTCTCTTGCCAATGCCACAACTGAAATTGTTTGGCTTTGATCTTTGGTCTATGAACTTGGTTTTCCATCCACTTTACCGGCAAAACTGTGGTATGACAACGTTGATGCGATTTATCTCAGTACTAACCTGGTCTTCCATGCACGCACCAAGCATATTGAGCTTGATTACCACTTCATCGGTGAGAAGGTACTGCAAGGAATTATTCAAATTAATTACATCTCCAGTTCAGACCAAATTGCCGACATTCTGACTAAGCCCCTAGGACGACCACTCTTTAAACACCATCATGATAAGCTTCACCTTCTTTGTACTACTGGCTCAGCTTGAGGGGGGCTGTAAACGATAATGACTATATCAGTTTGATAGATAGACTTTATGTAATTGTATTTCAGCATGACTCTTATTACTTGTAATCCATCATTATATTTACTGCTGTATCATAACTATACTGCATCAATACGATATACAGAGAACACTTTATATCTCAATTCTCTCTCACTATTCTCATACCTGTACATGTGGATCTAGTTCTTAAAAACCAGAAGGATAGAAAATTATGTCAAGACCTTAGTTACATAATTGTCTAACTGATATAAGATTTAAAGTTAGATTAGGAACAAATTATGTATCAGGAAGATCAAGATTATAAATAGTTGCATGGCAAATGTTAATGATAGACATTTTTGTGTTGTTTGCAGCATGGATAGGTGGAAGAGAGGAGATTGATACTTTAGTTGAAAATCAAAGAGATTTGAGGTTAAATCATTGCAACAAGTAGAGTCAAAATCCAAAGAGATTTATCTGGGGTAACATATAAGGCAGTAGGAGAGGGAGAACTAGAGGAGAGAATATGTTTTAGAAAAGTTCCAAAATCACTCACATTATTGGTAGTAGATCCATCAAAGGCAGTAACAACAATGATTAAAGATTAAGACCGAGAAGTACTCTTAGATTTAGAAGATCTACCCTTTGGTTTTGATGGGCTGGTAGGACAATTTTCAATAATATGTCCATATTCATGACATTATTGACATTCAATAATGGGACAATAAAAAAAATTATACCCTGTTTGACGATAATTCTTACAAAATTTTAGTCCTAATTTTTGGTAGTGTGGCTTGAACTGTGTAGTTGTAAGAGCAGCATCAATTTGTGGAGACTTATTAAAGCTAAGACATGTCTCTTCAAAGATGATTTCTTGAACAACATCATCTAGAGTAGGAAGAGGATGATGATGCAATAACGGAGCCTTTACTGCTTCATATTCTGGGCGGAGAGTCATGAGAACCTGAATGAGATGGAGATGATTTGAAAAAATTTTAGCTTGAGCTAACTGATTCTAAATAGGTTGTATTTTGGCAAGAAAATCATTCACTAATTGCCCTGGTTCTTGTTTAAGAGTATGTAGAGTAGTCCACAATTAGAAATTGTGAGCAAGTCCAATGGCTTTCAATTGATTAGATAAAAAATTCCATATTTCCTTAGTAATATCAAAATCAGCAAGTTGAATATGAATGGAAGGAATAGAGGTGTTATGAAACCATGTGATAATCTAGTGATTTTTGCTATCCCGATCTTCAAGTCGTTTAACGAACATAGCGCCAGGTTCATCTTTTTCTTGCACAGGTTTAACAATCTCCATTCACTATACACTAGAGTTTATCCCTAATTAAGAAACATTTTATATTTTGGACCCAAAAATTATAGTTTGATCCGGTCAAAATAGTGCTAATTGATTTGGAGACATCAATGTTCTTCATGACAAAATTTTTAGAAATAGACCCAAAAATAAATTTGACAAGAACAAGAAAATCAGAAACAAATAAAATATAGGTATTGCTTTTAGACCCAAAGACAAAAAAATTTAGTTAGAACTAAACTCTGATACCATATTATGAATAGAGAACATATATTATTAAATTATATGTATTATACATTACAAAGGGGTCTATTTATAGTGTACAAAACAGAGTTAGAAAAAGAAAAAAATTTACAATAGAAAGTAACCTTTACAATAAAGAAAATCTATATAATAAAAAGAAATCAAAGGATGGTGAAAAGCTAAAATTAAAAATAAGAAGATTATCACAATTCCTGTAATCATGCTTATATGAGCTCTCAAAGGGGGAAAAAAAATATTCCTTAAAAAGTACAGTCTAATATCTATACATTAATAATTTTAGGATCAAAGTAAATTATTTATGGCGTGAAGTACTAATTAATCAATAAATTATTGAATTATTAAAAAAAATTTAATTTCTAGAACATAATTATATGACAAGTCATCTATTATTTTGAAATATATTATAAACTTCATATGACGTATTACATTACTAATATTTATGCGGTGGACATAAAAATTTAAAGTAAAATTTTAATAATTTTTAGAAGTAAAAATATCAAGAAGTCTATATTTAGTTTTCTAGCAACACGTGTCTTTGCATCCTTATAATTAAAAAATGATTCTATAATTAAAGATATACATAACATAATCTTTTATATATAATTAAAAAATGATTCTATAATTATACAACTTGTTCTTAAAGAACAAGTTGTGTAATTTCTTGCTTTAATGAATATGTTTGTTCAAAAAAAAAAAAAAAACCATGACCAATATATATATATATATCATAGACTCTTTCTCCGTTTGTACTCTTGCAATCATGTCTGTGTAGGCTGTCTTTTGTTATTGTTATTATTAATATTATAATTTTTTTTTTACCAAAAATTATTATTATTATAATTTTGTGTCGCTGTTTTATTGATAAAATTAAAGGCATCATTAGAAGAAAAGTCAAGACAGGTTACTAAACTAAATGGACACACATGCATGATCTCCTCTTCTTAAAATGAATGTAGCTGTATTTTTTTGAATTGCATCAGTTTCACAATCATATAAATATACAGTGATGCAAGCAAATTTTTTATATAGTGATGCAAGCACATTTAAATTTGCTCGCATCACTCTATATTTATATGTTTGTATGTTTGTGAAACTGATGCAATTCAAAAGAATACAGCTATATTAATTAATTTGTTAGGTTATTAAAATTTTAAGAAGAGGGTCAGTGAGGGAGTAATTAAGCGCTAACTCTTCTTTAAGTGCATTTTGAGGTGTATGGTTCGATTCCTACTGCCGTTGATTTAAAGAGAGGACTACTTTCTGTCGTACCATCGAAATTTAGATCATATGAGCTCTCTACTAGCGAAAAAAATTTAAGAAAGGATTAAAGTTAGTTGCAAAAATTGTGTTTGAAAGGAAAGGGTCGTTACATATCTTAGCTTCGTAAAAGACCCAAATTGCCTTAAGCAAGTGTCATTTTGTAATTAGTTGTGACACCAAAATAAGTCTTCGTCCATAAACTTGAACTCGTATCAAATTAAAAGATCAGATCTTACGAATTGATTCACAACTTACAAGTAAAAATCTTCCCCTATTCAAGATAGAGCCTTTTTTTTTTTTTTAATATAAATTAATACATTTACATCTATTGGAAATAGTGCTGATTATGGGAAAAAAAATATATATCCAAATTGTATTAAATCAAATAATTTTAATTTAAAAAAAAATCAAATGAAATTAGATAAATATTTTGGTATGGTTCTAAATTTGCATAAATGTTTGAACCAATAACTGAATCTAATACCAAAGTGTATGCGTCTATAAATATATAATTTACAATAAAAATAAATTAATTTCTGTATATAAATTTAAAAATACAAACCATCATTGTATTGAATATGTAATTAAATCAATTAATTGAGATTTGCATATTAAAATATACACTGAATATTAATTTTATAAAAATAATGTAATAAGATGTATTTTTTAAAAATTAATATTTGTACTACATATAAATTAATTGTATAAACTTTAGAAAAATTATTTTTATTTTGTAATTTTTCTTTGAGATTAATTATGATTTTATTCACATAATATATAGATTTTTAGTGAATGTTTAAATATCTCATTTTTCATTTTGAACCGTATTGTGCTGAATCATTTTAAAAGATCAAATATTCGAATCCATCACACCAAAAAAAAAAGAATTAAAGGATGATACACTATTGGAAATTTTATTTTTAAAATTTTTGAAACTTAGTATAGTTTTGGATATTTTTCTATCGCCCGATTCTCCCAATTTATGTTTCACCCCTACTTGAAAGCTCATTATTTCAAGGTAATTAGCTTTGGTACTTACAAGAAACTTGATTTAGTTTCAAAAATTTTAAATTATATGAGTCAACATACAAGTGTTGGAGTAAGTAAATATAGAAGAAAATCAATGAGAAATTAAAGAAGTAAACATAGCCTAGATAAGTGTATATTAGTGATTGTATAACCAAAAATAGTTACATGTAAATACTAAATAAACTAGTAACTTGTATTGAGAAATATACACAGAAATAAAAAAAGATAAGAATTTTCTCTTAATAAAACTTGTTATCATGGTATCAGAGCATCAATTCTAGGGATCCAAAGACCATAAATTATGGCAGGACAAACAGATCCGGTGGCATCCAAAGGAAAACCCACTGCTGCCATCTTAGATGACCTAACAACTAAAATGCAACAAGCATCAACTCAAACCTAATTCAGACCTTTCTAAAAAAAAAAAAAAAAAAAACCTATTTCAGACCCAAACGATCACAAGCCATGATACCTTCAATACTAAAATATGTATAAAATTATATGGAACTAACTATGCACAACCCAAGCCAACATATCTGACCTTCTGATAGTGGAGAACAAAGAATGATATTGTAAAAGGGTGGCTGATAAACTCTATGGATTATCATTGATTAGACACTTCATTTGATATTTTACTACAAAATAGGGATGGGAATCAATTACCATAACCTTTTTTAATGGAGAGTGGATACCTCATATGTGTATGAGCTAAAAAAGCATGTACCTCGAATGAGATGAGCTAGGGGATCCATCGAGTCATATTACAAAATCTTCAAGGGTTGTGGAGGGAGATCAATTTTTGACAACCAAATCCAATGAAGTGTACTAAAGATATACAAATCTATAATGCTAACATATAGGAAGATAGGGTCCATACTTTCCTAGATGGGATAGATGACGAATTAGACAAGTTTGGATTGATGTGCTATAAATATGACCATTTCCTATGGTCAAACAAGCCTCTGCTCAAGTCTGAAGAGAGGATATTCGACAAGCTAATATGTTGAGTGGCATAGAGAACATATCAAGTATTGTGATGATCTCTAAAGGGTACATGACTCAACCTGCTGGCTTGCAAATATTCAAGTCTAGCCCATTATCTATGAACAATGGAAAGAAAAAATGGAAAAAGGTCAAACCGAGGAAGGAGGGTGTACCCACTATGGGAATAAAAAAAAAAACTCGATAGACCTACTTTAAGCTACACGAATATCTTGAGTGGTGGCACAAGTTAAAGGAAAACATGGAAAGTAGATACAAGTGGAAGTATTGGCCAAGTAATATTTACTAGCACCGAACCTCAATTATCACTTGTGCTAACCAAATATTCTCTTAATGAGAACACAACCAAGTCTCCAAATGGTCCAGATAATAATAGTTGTAGTCTATATTGCTCTAAACAGAGAACTTCAACTAGTTGACTCATCGATTCGGAGGCAACTGAGCATATAACCTTTGATATGAAAGACTTGGTGGAATCTAATTTACCAAAATGATCATGCATTGCTAATACTAACAACGTGTCATATCCGATTATAGGAACTGAAAAGTGACTCTTTCTCTTTCATTCTCTTTACCAAATACTTTATTAGTTTCTTTTTTTTTTCAAATAAATTGTTATTCATAGTCCAAGCTACTGAAGAGTTAAATTATTTTGCATTAACTTATCCAAATTTATATTTATTTCAGGATATTCTCATTAAGGAGATTACTGGTCATGGTTCTAAAAGGGGGGACTATACTACATGGATTATTTTAGCCTTAAAAAGGTGAAAAATATGCAATAGATGAGTAATAAAGAACAATAGATTTAGTTATGGCACCGATGTGTGGAACATCTTTCATTCCTTGAAGCATTTGTTTTTTAGTATGTTTTCAAAATTGAATGAGCAGATGTTTAGATGCGAAACTTGTATTCAAGATAAAAGTCATAGTGTGTTGTATTCAATAAATTTAAATAAATGTAAAACTCCATTTCCTTTGATTCATTCCAATGTGTGGGGACCTGCTCCTAATCAGATACTTTGGGTGTTAAATGGTTTATGACCTTTATTGATGATTGTACACATATGACTTGACTTTATTTGATGAAATATAAGCATGAAGTATTTTGTATATTCCGATCCTTTCATAGCATGATAAAGACATAGTTCTCAACTCGGCTTCAAATTCTTCGATATGATAATAGAGGAGAATATGTCAACCATGAGTTCCAATATTGCTTTTAGAGCAATGGCTTGTATCATGATCAAACTATATGTTCTTAAATACCATAGTGAAATGGTATTGCAAAATGGAAGAACATGTATATACTTGACATAGCCCAAGTTCTTTTAATTGATGCTCACGTAGCCTGACAATACTTGATTGATGATGTCTGTATTACCATTGTCCTATTGAATCGAATGCCCTCTCGTGTCTTGGACTTTGAAACTCTGCTTCAAGCTCTAGCTTGTCATGTCCATTTTTCATCTACTCTTATGCTGCCCTCTTGAATTTTTGACTCAGTGATTTATGTTCACCTCCATAAAAACCAACGGTCAAAACTTGATCCATGTAAAGTATGAGATTTTTTTTTTAGATATAGAACATATAAAAAGAGATATCGATGCTATGGCCCGACTACTCGGCGTCTATACACTTTTATAGATGTGACTTTTTTAGAATTAAAAATATTTTTTAAACTAAGATACTCATTCTTCTCTTCAAGGGGAGCCATTAAGTGAAGAACAAAATTGAGAATAAGAAAACTGGACAAGCTGAGAACATAAAAACTTAAAAGGAAACTCGAAAGGATTAGAAGGGAGGAAAATAATGTCGAGTTGGAAAGAAACTCAAAAAACTAATGGAGAATACTTATTTGCATCCTTTAATTCTTTTTCCCTTTAATGACGGAACAAGAGTCCAAGTACCATTGTTTTGTAGAGTTTTCATTTCTTTAATTATTGCTCAGGTCCATTTGGAGTCGTTCAAGGCTTTCTTGTACTATATGAGAAACATAATTGGAAGATAATTTTTGCACAAAGGCTTTTAAAGGCTCAAAGAATTTATGGGTGGTTACACGATGAGCAATGGGATACTTCCTCACTTTTCATTCATGATCTGGTGAATATCGACTTGGAAGCTTCTCTCGGTTATATCTAACAGGTAATTTATAGCCAATACAATCATTTATAATATTTAAATGAGAAAAATTCATATTTTATACCTCAGGAGTATCTCAGGAGATAGGTCACTTTGAACTAATGTGTGGGGGTGGTTTCTACATGTTTATGTTATCATCATATTTGGAATGCTCAGGATGCTTGGTACTACGTTTTCTCCCTTTTGAATTCCTTTCCAACTCGACATTAGTTTTCCTCTCTTCCGAGTTTCCTTCCAACTCGACATCATTTTTCATCCTTTCTGATCCTTCCAAGTTCCCTTTTAAGTTTGTATATTCCTAGCTTGTCTAGTTTTTCTGATTCATTGCTCATCATATAACCACCCATAAACTCTCAGAGCCTTTTAAAAGCCTTTATGCACAAAGTGTTTATTAAGTATATTCCTCATACAGTACAAGAAGCCTTGAATGACCCCAAATGAATCCGAGTAATAATTGAAAAAATGACAGCTGTACAGAAGAATAACACTTAGACTCTTGTTCCATTATTAAAGGGAGAGAAAACTAGGGATACAAGTGGGTATTCTCTATTAAAACACAATACATGTGGATCAATAGAAAGATACAAGGGGAGACTCATAGCAAAAGGGTATGCTCATACTCACAACACTAACTACCAAGAAACATTATCTCCTGTTACGAAGGTAAATACATTTAGAGTTCTATTATCTCTTACAACAAATTTAGACTAGCCCCTTCATTAATTTGATGTAAAGAATGTGTTTCTACATAAGGATCTTAAAGAAGAAGTGTACATGGATATCTGATCGGACTTCACAGATAAAGGCATGTATAAGTTGCAAGAACTATATGTTAGGAAGCGGTTATGCAATTAGGAATCCAATCCCTAAGAGAGGCAAATTTCAAAAATTTGATTAAACATAACCCTAGATCCAATATAGAATTCCACCCCTAGGATCCAATTTTCATTCTAATCACATAGCATAACAAATATGCAATCAACAACAACCCAGAATTCTAAGTTACAAGAAAAACTTACAATTCTATCCATGGTTGATGAAGACCACATTTATCTACTATAATGGTTTGTCCACCATGATTCATCCCATGAATCATCCTCTTGGAGCTCCCCAAATGTGAAGCCTCTAGCTTGAAACACCAAGCTTTGCCAAATCTCTTGCCTTTCCTTGATCAAGTTAAAGCTTGAATCCTCTCCCTCTGACCACTCAAGCTCTCTCACTTTTGATCTCTACAAGGACTAGTAGTGTAAGAACACTTAAGGCTTAAGTGTATCTTCTTAGTATATATTTCTTTTCTTTCTAAAAGAAGTCCCACGTTTTTTACCTTTCCACCAACCATTAATCAATGCCAACTTATCCCTTTATTAGATAATTATTGAAAAAGTTAAATGGTGGAGATTAATGACATCATCAAAGACCATTTGTATATTTAATTAATAAACAACTAAGCCACTAGAGTCCAAGAATGGAGGATGTAGAGACTTATCAACTCTTGACTTTTCTCTACACATTCTAGTGCTT
>CATIWK010291406.1:0-22069 GCA_949634005.1 Mallotus japonicus
AAATTATCATATATTTTTTAATATTTTGAAGTGTATAAGAAACAAATAATAATATATGAATAGTATATTTATTGTATACTATTTTTAATATATGAATAATATATGCATAGTATATTTATCGTATAATGTATGAATAATATATGTATAGTATGCTCATTATATACTATAATATAGCTGTTGTTTGTCTTTTCATTATAAAAAATATATGAATAGTATACTTATTATATACTATTTTTAATATACAAATAACATACGAATTGTATACAAATAGAATATTATTCATATAATATACGAATAATATATAAATAATATATAAAAAAATTAATATTGTGTACAAGCATCGCCTACAATTCCGCAGCTTTTTCTCAACACCCAAACACCTAAGCTCGTACAAAATTCTAACAGTTGTGTGTCTAACACATTGCACATAGTGCAACTGGTTGATGCAAAATAACCGAAATCTCTATCTTACAATTACAATTCTCATAACCGAAATAACCCAACAATAAAATAAAATATATAAACCTGATTGAATTCATCAAGCTAGATGCTTTGAAGCTAAAAACCTTTGACTTGATCCATATTCTACAGACTTCACTTCCTACAAAAGCATTTTAAAAAAAAAAAGGTAATTACTAAACTGGGTAGTTTAAAAAAAATGAAAGCATCTTCAACATAATTACATTAATTGGGAAGCTAAATGTGAGACAAGGCTCCTCAATTGCAACATATACATATACAACTCATTATCTACTTTATTGAAAATATTACTAATTTAATTAGCAAAAAGAATGACAATGTCTGATGGACACATCTCAATTGCTATGAGAATTTTAAAGAAACAGTGCAGGCACCCAGCTAATAGATAACTCTAATGGACACATCTCAATTGCCATAAGAGTCCTCATGGATTGAAGTGCTCTTAAGGATTACGACTCTTGTTACAAAGAAAAGGACAAGCCTAAATACTTCTTGTTTGTTCTTCATTCCTCTTATGTATTTTCCATGGAAAGCTAAACGATGGGCACAGTTCATCCTTAATTCTTATTGTCTCAGAAGTCCAAGATTAATTATCCCACCCTTTATTTGTAATATGAGAATTTTCTGGTATTCTAAAATTTTTCACAAGACTCGTTTAAATGCTCCTTTAGACTATCATGTCGAGCCTGAGTTAGCATAAGCTCAGGTTCTATATCATATTATTACATCATATGACCTCTAAGAAATCAAAATTTTAAGTGCATCAAGGAACTTACCTGCATGTGGTCAAGCCATAAAGTAAGTCCAACAGGAGTTGCTACAATAGAAATACATCCACAATGAATGAAAAAATAACCCCCAAAAAATCATCGGGTGAAACGAAGAACAGAAGAAAACAAAGAATGCATCTACAGGGCAAAAGCAACCCCAAGAAAAAATCAACCTATAGTAAATCACAAAGTCAAAGGGCAAAAAAAAAAGCAATATTAGTGCTTGAGCCACGGCTTCAATCAAACTCTCATTGATGATTTCAAAGTACAAGTGTCCCTTCTTCCTTAAAACCTCAATCAAAGCACATAACTAGTTGGTTAGTGCAGCGTGTGGGAAAACTTTTTTAGTTGCTACGACACAGCCACAAAATTTAGAAACATGCATAAGGATTGAAGCAATAGTCATAGGATCCATTACCTGAACCATCATCAATGTCAAAAAAAAAAAAAAACTGAGATTAGCAGACGAGATGTTGGAATTGCCAAGGAAAAAAAAAAAAGAAGTCAAAAGCAAAGCAAGCAACTCGAAGAAAAACTTTAAAAGAAGAAAAAGAAGACAACGACAATGGGGCAAGGAAGAAAACGGAAATTAAAAAAGGGCACACATGTAATTTTTTGATAAAATGGGGTATTTAATGTAAATGGCCTTCCTTTTTAGGGTATTTTTATAAAGAATCTAATAAAATATTATACAAATTGAGAAATGCTAGACAAAACTGAGGGGTGAAACTATATATTTGGCTAAAAACAAACAAACCAACCAACCAGAGAACACTATGCATTTCATTTTCTCTTACGGTAACTTTACAAGAGATGTCCTACATGATCCTATGTACGCTAATTATCACTCATTACATCATGCCTACAAAAATTTCAGCGCATAACTGTAAAGCCTGGAAATCCAGTAGCTGAAAGAATAGTAATGTTTCATTCTCATACTATAGCTATTGTTCATGCTCGCTCACAGGATGATCCGACACAGTCCCTTCAGACGATATCTCCTCTACATCAGGCTGTTCAGTCTGAGAAGGATCCAACCGAGTCTTACTAGAATCACCACTATCAGGTTGGCCTGGTTTCTCTTCTGGAAGCTTAGCTTGCGTATCAGGCGGCAAACTCTGCGTATCCTTACTTTTATCTTCAGCACCTTGTGCATCTGAAAATCCGGCTTGGTCAATGGATTCTGGCAATGGTGGCGTACTGTCAAGGAAACTAGAGCTGGTCGTACCCAAACTAGATGGCAAGTGTGGGCCTGGAGCAACACATGATGCCACCAACTGAAGCACTTCAGGAGAAGGAGTCAATCCCATGTTTGTTTTCTTTGGTAGATTTAAATAAGAAGACGATGTCAATGCGTTTGTCATGTTTAAGTTAGGAAATTGCAGGTTTGGGTCAGAGTTATTCCATGCAAGACCTGACGTTCCAGGAATTAAAGGTGGAAGAGGTTGAAACGTAGGGGCTGGCAGGATTGAGGATGAAGCAACATTGCTGCCTTGAATGCCACTTCTGAAATTCTGCATGCTTCCTGCAATGTCAAGTGGGAACTGTCTGAACATATGCGATCTCCGTTTCTTTTTCTTCTTCAGAGTCCGTCTTGGATCCCTGGGTTGAGAAGGAGGTGGACCAGGAATAACAAAAGGAGGAATTGTAGGCTTATTTTCTCCATATAATACACGCACTGACTGTGCAATTGCTGATACAGTGGGTGGCAAATCAGGTTCTGGAGGTTTAGCCGGAGCACTCACAGCTTCTCTAAGCCAATGGGGTAGCTTGTTCTTTGAAGAATTGCTTCCAACTACCTCTTTCCCCTTTGAACTGGAAACACTTAGCCCTTTATTTGGGTCTGGCAACAAAGCAGAACTGCTGGATTCACCATTTCCAACATTATTTTGTAAATCAAGAAACACACTCAATGATCTATCCGGGAGACCAGGCAACTTCCCATACTTCATGGTTCTATTTTCTTCCTCTCTACGGTGTAAATCAAAGCTACTAGAGCAATTCAACCCCAAAGATCCTAGGTTGCTTGCTCCCAAAGAATCTAGTAGAAATGGTATTTCACTAGACAGATTTGAAGTAGATGGTCCGGCAACAGCAGAAGGATCTCCAGCAACATTTGTGCGAACTTTTTCAGGATTTGGAATGGACCCAAAATGCTCATTCTGAAAACCAATCTGGTCTGAGGGCTCAAATTGCTGCAGGCTTGAAGGCATATCACCAAAGCCCAGTTTCATGTCTGTCAGATGGGACTGAAAATTTGGTGGGGTAACAAGTCTACTACCATGCAAGGCCCGGGCCATCATTCCTTCAGGAATACTTGGAAACAAGGATGATTTGGAGGACTTCAACAACTTAATTGCCTTTGACACTGGGAAGGCTTGTGCATCCAAGATCTTCATTTGTTCCTCCTCCCACCTAGCTGCCAAATCATCTGAACTTTTGTACCTGGAGAATTTTAACCTGGGGTCTCTAAGCATTGCATCCCAATTACCACGTCCATGCCTACGAACACCAATCCAAAGGAAATCAAGTTCATCTTCTGACCAACCATCTATTTTTGATTTTTTTCTGAACAAGTTATTTGATGCAGATCCAGTCCTCATCATTATGTTTTCAAGCACCTTCCTGTGGTTTTCCGGAAATGATGGAAACGTGGATGGCATCTGACCCAGACCCAATGTGGGAGGCACCTCCTTATCAAGCTGATTATATCTTGATGCATCTTGAGAGGGGAATTTCAAATTGGGTAACAAGGGCATCGCTGGAAGGTCCCGCATAGAGTCATTTACAGCTTCAAGTCTTCCTCCAAGTGATAAGCTAGGTAACAAGTCATGGTGAGCAGCAGGCATGCTCTTAGCAGGAATTGATAATCTGGGCAACAATTTTTCATCAAAGGGTAAATTTGGCAGTGACATCTTTCCATGGAGATCAGCAAAACTAGAACTGGAACTCTCAAAACAATCAGAACTCTTCCCTCGTGGGACAGGTGGACACTGCAGAAGAACATTAAAATGGGATCATAATCACATCCATGAGTGGAATCCAATTAAATAAAAGTTCAAAAAAAAATATATGAATTCAGTGTAGATGTGTAAAGTACATGTGTGGTAATCTTGTTAGTGTGTGTGTGTGCTCGCACACCTGAGAGAGAGAGAAAGAGAGAGAGGGGGGAGAAGTACCTGACTAAATGGGAACCAGCCATCTGGCATGCTACTTTTAATGTGCAGTTGTAAAAGTTCTGCTGATGCATCTTGCAATCTTTGTTTGCCATTGGTAATCTCCTGATATTTTACATCTGCCTCAACTGAAGTTCCAGGAGGTAGGTTAAACGGAAACTCTGGTCCAAGTGCAAGCTTACTTTGTCTATTTGTGGACCTTGAAGAGTTTTTGTATGAAGAGTCTAACTGATTAGCATTGGGAGCACAGAGTCCCAGAACTGGTAACAAGCTGTAATTAATATGGCCTGTGCTATGATTTTGTTGACTTGGAATGATGTCAGGAGGAGGGTATCCAAGAGAATTAACAGAAAGATCCAGATGACTGGTTGTTTTAAGCTTTGATAACCGACCAAGCCTCAAAGTTGAGTCAGCCTTGCTCTTTTTTATATCTAATGGCTGGGGAAATTTATTATCATCCAAGTCAATCACCGAAGACTTCTCTCTGACCTGTTGAGCTAACTCTGTTGCTTGATCCTTGTCCTTCTCATTAGTGGGGGCACAATGACGCTGAAGGAGTAACTCAGGTATGGTAGGAAGTGCCTCACTGGGTTGGGATAAATCAATCGCATTTCGCTGAGCAAGTCGCTCTTTTTGTCTAGCACGAAGCTTAGCACTGTTGAACAAAGAAAAATGGAAGTAAATAATGCAGCCCATAATTTCAAACAGTACTACTTCTTCCCAAAAAAGGGAGCAACTTTTTTGGTTCTCTCAAGGCTACTATCTACCCTGAAGTTTAGGCCTATCACAATAGTCCATCCTCATTTTTTTAATATTATATTTAACCCCCCCAACCCCCTCCCCGTGCACACACACACACACACACCATGTTTTAATGATTTGAACTACTTGCCTGTTTTGCTGTTAGTCAACAGACATGAAAGACTGAATTGATTAAAAAAAAAAAAGGTACAATTGGGCCCTGAACTTATTGTCAAGTATCAAACTCATGCAAAATTAAATTTTTATTCCTAACACAAGTTATTACTAATTATACAAAAATAATAAAAATTAATTTTCTACTTTAATTATTTTTTTATTTTGTAACATAAATTAATTATGATGTTTAAAAATAACAATGACCTAATATTTTTTTGACTTAAAAAATAATTTAATCATTAAAAAGCATTAGTTAATTACTATTTTTGTTAGATACTAGGACTAAATTGTGATTAAAAAAATATTAAAAAATTGCACGAATTTAGTAAAATTCAATTTTGGAAAATTTAATAATTAATAATAAGTTTAGGGGCCAAATTTAAATTAGTCCTTCAGCTGTGTTGACAAAAGGAAGAAAAACTAACAAAAAAAAGTAGTAGTAAAATCATCATTAATACACAAGGAATATCAAATATAATATTAAAAGTATGAGGAGACTAGTGTAATAGTACCTAACCCTTTGTTTAAAAGAATGCACATGCTTCCATCTTTGTTTTTCTGGTTAATCCACCTTAAAGGGACTCTAATAATTCTGGTTTAAAACCACCTGGCACACATCTTTCATAACAAGATATTTTTCTTCTGTTGGATTGATCAGATATTCAAACTAAAACCAAGGTCAACCTTTAGAGATAAATCTCCTAGGCATGACCAGAATCGAAGTCGAAAATTTCACAGTTAAAAACTGTTTTTGTCATTTTTCCTAATTATTTTTCAATTAATTATGCAACACTATTTTAGGCCATCATTAATCCTATGCGACTAATTGCATCAAACTTCAAAAATAGCCTTGGATTGAACCTTCACTATTGCTGTAGGATAATTGGAAAAAAAAATAAAGACTTACTACTTTGCTTTTAGCGCCCGACCAGCTGGTGTATATTCCCGCTCTGGCTCTGGCTCTGGCTCCCGTTCCTCATCACCACCACTCTGATTCAGCAAATTAGCAATAAAAAATACTGCTGTTAATGAGAAAAACAAAACTAAAAAAAATTCGCCCAGTCATCATGAAAATCTTGAAGGTTGCATTTCAGAGATCTAGCCAGTTGAAAGATGTTGCAATCCGAATCTCTGCTCAAATTGGTTGTTGTATTCTTAAGTGAAAATTTAATAATCTATAAAGAAATTTTAAAATGCACATGAAGAAACAATATGAGGATGCAATGTAGGCGACTAGTTCAAGCGAGGAAGGTGAGAATGACATCATCAAAAGAGTGAAAGAAAGGCAAAAGATGTAACTAGAAAAAGGAAAAGGTGAAAGAAATCTTTCTTTTCTATTTTTCCTTTTGGGGGGTTTCTTTTTTTGTGCGTGTGTGTGTGTCTAGGGGTGGGGGGGTTTGGGGGAGGTGTGAGGTTGTTAATAATTTATATCGACCCGAAAACGCTCAACTTGCAAAAATAATCACAACATACTTCAGATGCCGACCTTCAAATGAATAAGAATCCAGTCCGATGTTGCCAATTTTTTAAGTTTCCAATGCATGATGTTTAACATTTTCCATTCATGCTTATTCTACAGTGAATGCACCAAAATCAATAAACATCAATTCTCATCAGTACAAGCTTTAAAAGAAAGAGGTCTTTGTGTAAACGAAAGAAAGAAAGCATGGATTCATGAACCCAAAACAAACTAAAAAATTTTTCATAAAAGGGAAAAAAAAAGAGTTACCAATTTAGCTTGTGTCTAAACACTAATTTCACTCTTTGGATAGGGGTATCATACAGACATGCATAAAAATATCAAGAAAGAAAAAAGAAAAGAAATAAAATCTTATATAAATTTCACATTCCAAGTGAAATCATTAAGATAGCAATTGTGGTCCAGTCTTCATCAGTATCACAATTTATCCCATAGTAAATACATATTAGCCTCGTGAAAATGATTTGCTCATGTGAATTAAAAAAAAAAAAAAGTTATACCTCACTCAATGTTTCACTTGGATGAGGAGCATAAGCTTCCCTGTAAGAAACAGCCTTCCTCTGGCGTTTCCCTCGACCAAGAACTGCCTCCTCTTCACTTTGATATTTCTCCCATCTAGAAATCCAATAAAACATAAAAGAAAATCTAGACTAAGTGGTTCTACAATGAAGTGTGAATAGAACAGAATGATCAAGTAATTGAAGCATGATGTAATGATAAATAACAGAATGTAATAGAATAAAAATCTTTAGACTAATACACAAGAATTTTATTTAATCATGGTTCGTTACAATTAAACAAACATTCACTCAAGTCATGCTTGGTTGAAATCATTAAATTGTTCGGACAAGAAGGGAAACAAAAAAGATCTAAATAATCAAATTTTATTTTGGTAAAAAAAAATAGAAATGGGTACTTTCAAGTTTGTTCACTTATGATTGGTCAAGCTGACTAAGAAAAGATACAATTCAAGAATTAAATAAATCAGCATAATCTAGAAAAAGAATGGCCTCAAGTAGGATGCATTAAAAATGATTAGAAATATTTGGCATCTTGGCTTTGCAGACCCACCCTGGAATTTTTGTAGTGTTTAGTTTCATATTCCCAAGGTAATATCCTTGAAGTTATTACACAAAATTATTTAAGATGCTTCATTAATCTCAAATTTGCAGCTTTTAACTTATAATAGTGAAAGATCATTTATTATTTGTGCCCACTGAATCACATCCAACCTTTCTTTGATTTGAAGAACCTAGTGAAGCAGGACATTGAGGAGAAAAATCTCAAAGAACCAAAATTAGGACTAACATTGAGTAATTTGAAATTTAGGCATGTTTGTGTTAGCAAATTTGAACATGTGAATTTAGATTTGAACTTCGCAACAATGCTAGAAAGTGGACGCTTAAGTTTCACAATTGGTGAAATCTGAAATGGGACCTCGGTTTGAGGATTCTCTGGTTTTGGGACATGTGGGAATTTAATTACCATGGAGGAATAATGAACAGAGATGGATAAGAAAGAATAGTAGAAGGGAGTAAATAATCTACAAAATTTCAAAGTTGCCTAAAGAGGGATAAACATATATATGTTTATTACAGCCCTTTTATTTTGAATAAACATATATAACTACAAAAACCAGCATCTGCTCCTAGAAACAAGTTCTTGGGGAAGAAAAAAAAACCATAAAGACACGCTAATATACATAAGTAACATAACATGACCTGAAAGAAATTTTTCTAAAAAAGAAACTCAAATACATTTTCTACCAAAATTCTCCTTGATTTCTTGGTCCCCATAGCTTCAATTTTGGACTTCTAAAGTATAAAGCATAAAAGAATAAATAAAAAATAACAGATCTAACATCATTGACTCTTACCATCAAGCAACAAGGTAAAGCTTTTTTATTATGTGCAAAATGGCACTGATATATGCGTGCAAGCAAAGTCTGGACGAACTTAATCTAGACTTGGCTTAATGAGAAATTATAGTTTAACTTATAGAAATGCCTTGATCCACAATTAATTTTCTTTACTGCATTAAATGGAAAGAATTACTGTAATTTAATGAAATATATAAGGAGATTTTAACAGATATAACACCCTTAATATTAGATATCCCAGAAGTCCATTTTAGTTCCATAAGTACTTGTAGTTAGCTACTTCTTTTCATTGCCTTCTTTTAACATAGAGGGCATGCACCCAATAGAAAAACCAGATGCCTCAGTGCATGACATTTCAGAGACATGAGCTTTTGGAAGAGGTTAAATTTGTAAAGCCTGCCTTCCCATTGCAGTGCAAGGTGGTTGTTTTCATCATCAGTGACCTCAAGTCAAAGTGGAATCAGCTTTCAGTGGAATAACTCACCCTTGCATACATCCCACAAATTTCATAAATTTTCCTAATTTACTAATTTTGAAAAAAAAAAAATAAAACATGAAAAATCCAATGTAAGGAAGAAAATTTACACGGAACACATTGATATACTATATCATTTTCCTCATCTAAAAGAAACTTGGATTCAAAAAACTAAACTATATTTTCTTAAGCTTCTGCATGCCATAGCTTGCTGCATAACATTTTAAAACTTAAAAGTATGCAACTTCGAATTGGTATGCTTCTCTAAACTACAAAGAGGCAGGCACCAATTAACAGAGTGTCCCAATGAGCAAAAAAAAAAAAACAAAGATAAATAAACAAAAATTTAAACAATAATGAAGAGATGGCATAATGACCAAAAAAAGTCAAAAGATTGCAAAATTGCAAATTGCTCCTTTTTTTTATTTAGGCAAGTTTAGTCAAATTGCATTACTTGTTTTCTTCCACACTGTCAAAATTTAATTAAAATAACAATCTCACTGTTTTCTCTTCCCATCCCTTTCTCTCCTTTCCCTCAATCTAATTTTCAAATATTATTTTTTGTCAGTTGGATAAAACTGATTGGTTCAATTTGACTAAAATTACCAAACTAAGTGCACCAGGTCAAATTGCAAATTCACTATAAGGGTTGGCTTTTTTTATATGGCAATTAGGACAACATAAACTTAGCAGATACTTTTAACTGCCAGTGCCATATAATATAGTAAGACAAAAAGTATCAACAATTGTGACAGATGTATTCCACACTTGTTCCTTGCATTTGTTTTGACATTTACTGTTTCTGCAACGAATTTGTCCGCATACATGCATCACCCTTATTCATTTTCAATGAATTAAATTGTAAGATAAACATATATCATCTCCTTGGACAAAATCCAGAAAATACTGTTCCATAAATCTTCAAAGGAATCTTTACTTGAGCAGGCAGCAATTTGGGAAGAATAAGCTGACTTAGACAACTATGAATTTTGTCTCATACATATGACTCTTTAGCTTTTAGGTAGGTGCCTAAGTGGTGTATCATGATAACATACTCGAAGATTCAACAAACCAGAAAACATAAGACTTTCTTCAGATCAAATCAATTCTCTCTTCTATTATGGAAATAAAAAATTTAATTTCTTGTTTACAGCATATCACATAAGAAAAAATAAGCAGAAAAAGAATTTTAAGGAAAAAGAGTGAAAGTAGAAGTAAACGCTCCTCACCTTAAGCGCAGAAGCCTGTCCCATTCATTTTCTTCAGTGGTCATAACCATGTTGTCCTCTTTCCTGTCTGAATTTTGTCCACAAATTTCATCAGCAACAACAGGAGGTGATTCACCTCCCCCTTGCTCTTCAGTTGTTTCATCATTCCATTCCACAGACTGCATGATAGACAAATGGGTAATTCACTATCACTAACAACAATATACAGGATTTTGTTTCTTTGTATTTGTTGTCAGATGAGTTGCTAGAATGCAACATGCTTCCAGAAATAAGTAAATGTATAAGATAACTGAACAGATTTATAAATGGCTGAAACATGAGAACGGAAACTGGATGATAATCTTAACACATCAATTTCAGTAAAGTTTTAGAAAGAAGGTTCTAACTAAAGACAAACAATACTGACATACAAAGTACCAATTCCAATATAAAAGGCAAAGGACAAAAGATGTCATATGATGTAGACAGCATGGAGCTCAAGAATGACAACATCTTGAAGGCATACAAGATCCAAATTATGGAGTCAATTCCATCAACAAGATAGTAGAAATGTCAAATATTAGATTAAAATAGTTCAATGATATCTAGAAGTGACAAAGTGACTTGTACAACTGTAAAATCTAGGACTAATTGCAAAACCCAAAAAAAAAAAAAATCCAACAGTTTATCTCCAAAGTACATTCTCGTTTGCTCTTTCAAAATTAGCAATTTTTTGTTCTTATACTACAGTAATGAAAAATAAACATTTTAAGGGATTATGGTGTTTTATTTATATAATTGTTCTCATGGACTAGAGTGCAACTATATTTTTTAAAAATTTTGGGGACTGAATGTAATGAAAATTATCATTGCATGACCATGAACTAAAGTGTTATGAAAATTTCAGAATTTTATGATCACCGACTACAATTGTCAAAAAACCTCAATGACCAAGCCAGTGTGCAAGCAAAAGAGCTAATTTTGAAACAGAAAGGACTCGAGAATATTTTAGGGAAAATTTCAATGCTTTTTTTTTTTGGTAATTAACATAATAATGTATCTTCCTCGAAGAGAAAGTCTCACAAGACCACAATTCAACTCATTATAATGCACAACATAAATGATGTTTGTCAGTGTGCATTTATATACACTCGATTTCCACAAAGTTTGCCTCTTCATCATTTGCATTATTTGCCTTAGTTTCAAAATTTCCTTATGTGCCTCTTCATTATCATCTTCCAATTGCAAGTCCGTAGATATATTTTAATTTTTGCTTGCACTCTGTCCCTAGTTATGCTCAAAGCCAGAATGGTACTAGAAATTTTTTTGTGTTGAAGGCCTTGAGATTAAGGCTTCATTTTTCAAGAGATTTGACAAATAGGTTCATGGAGAATTTTGCAAAAGTTGAAACTTTAGATTGTCGGATGCACGTACACCTAAGGACCTTAGATGTCATATAAACTTGTTATTTTATACATTTCAAAAGTCAAATAAATTCAGGTTTGAAGACTTTTCCGTGAATTCATAGAAACATTGCATTAGAACCTAATTTACCTCCCCATCAAATTGGCTCAAGAAATTCTGAATTCTGAGAAAATAATTGTTCATAGTGTCAAATCTACCTAGAAACAGCCCAAATTTTGCCTATGGCATGACTCAGACACAAGGCGCAACAAGTACAAGAGTCAGACCCTATATGGGGCTGCAGCAACATCAATGAGGCACAAGATTTTATAGCCAAGGCACCACCGGTGCAATATGCAAGAAAGGCATGCCTCACAAGTCTCCAATTCATTGAACAGTCTGACCAGCAAGCAGCACCACCATGCTAGACTCAAGACTTCTAGACATTCCAAGATCTCATGCCAATATGTATGTATTCTACTGTACCAACAGACTCAGAATCTCCTACCACTGACTCCCATCTTCAACATCCCTTTGCCTAAAATCCCTCTCCCTTGCAACTCATTCCAGGAGTTATCTTACCCTCCCCTTCCTCAAGTTCATAACCATTCTCCTTGACTCATCTACTTTTTAGAATCACTGGACTTCCATATTTCAAAGAATCTAATAGACACTCCTTTTGAAAAAAAAAATGCATGATCATCAGGTGGATTTATTATAAAATTTAAAGTCATGTTTTCCGTACAGACAGCTCATTAGTTATGCATTTACCATGAGTACGTCTTTTTCAATCTTGGCAAAATGACATTTCTTATTTCCAATTTGGAAATGCGATAATATTCAGACATGCTAATAACAATAACTATTCCTTCTTTGATTTTGTTTGTATTTGGATTTCATTTATACTGCAATGTTACAGTTTCACTGCGACATTATTAATATTTGTTATTTTTTACAAGTATTTCATCTCATTTTGAAATTTTCTGCCAGAATTTATTACTTTTTTTTTCTGACCACTCTTAAGCACATAACTGCCCCTTATGCCTTGCGATTAAGGGTCAGAACCTCTTTGAGCTTTAGTATCTTGTTTTTTAAGTAAAGATGCTCCAATCAGAACCCTTTCACAAGGCTTAACAGTTTTCACATAACTTCCTACCTTTTCTACCTTTCACATAACCTAAAGGTGAGCCTTAACTCTAATTTACAAGCTGTCTTGCATCATTGTCTCAGAGACTTTACTTTTGCTTCATGTTTAATGTATAACAGCAAAATATTACTTCCCTATGTTGCAATATGAATTATAACATGGGCATGCATCATAGTGACACAAATATAATTCATCACCTTTACGGAGCCAAGCATGTCATTCTCAAATTCCACCTCAGCAACATCAGCTATTGCAGACTGAAGGTTTGAACGGTCAAGCAATTTTGCGATTGCATTTTCATCCCAGACAATCTTGTTGCCACCATCTGTACATTTATCCTTGTACACATCCCCAAGGCCACCACCCCTTTTCCTCTGTTTTTGCTCTATATCTGTTACTGCCTCATCTTTGTTGCTGTTATTTTCACCAGCATCTTTCCCATTCATGATAGAAGAGTCAGTAAAAAGTTCCTCTGTTCCCCATCGCAGAATATCCTCCACTTCCTTCTGAGATCCAGACTTATTCACAAAAAGCTGGTCAAGCATCAGTTTCTTTTTAGCAAGCTGCAAGATGCGCTCTTCAACACTTGCACGAACAACAAGCCTGTAAACCAAGAGTCTCTTTGACTGTCCAATTCGATGTGCCCGGTTCATTGCTTGGATATCAGCATGTGGATTGAAATCAGAGTCATAGATAACAACAGTGTCAGCTGTTGCCAAGTTGATTCCAAGGCCACAAGAACGTGTTGATAACAAAAACACAAATCTGCTTTTATCCTGGTTGAAACGTGCAATTGCTGCCTGACGATCAGATACAGATACTGATCCATCCACTCTCTCATATGTTTTAGGCCCAAACTCTATAGTCAAATAATCCTCAAGGATATCCAGAAGTTTAGTCATCTGAGAAAAAATAAGAACTCTGTGGCCTTCCTTATACAGAGCTTTTAGCATAGAATGCAATACAGTGAGCTTCGCTGATGCTTTTATTCTCATTTCATGAAGGAATTCCAATGATCCAGAATCAGGCTCAGTACCTGGTATGAGATAAGGATGATTGCAAATCTTTCTCAATTGCATTACAATGTTCAGCATGGATTGCTGTGCAACTCCTTTTCCAATATTCCGTAGTATTTGATAGTTCTTTGTCAGCATTGCACGATAGTATTCAGCTTGGATAGAAGTCAACTCAACTGGAACTATTCGTTCGGTCTTGGGAGGGATATTTTGCATAGCATCCTTTTTAAGCCGGCGAAGCATATGAGGAGCTACAAGCTTTTTCAATTCCTCAACTTTTTCCGCAGTTGTTAGGTCATTAAATTTCTCCTCAAATAAAGATAAAGAAGGGAATGAAACTGGCTGCAAGAAATTAAGCAAATTATACATCTCACCAAGGTTATTTTGAAGTGGGGTACCAGTCAAGAGAACACGGTGCTGAAAAGAGAATGTGTTGAGCAAGCTAAACAGCTTACTGCCCGAGTTCTTTAGACGATGGCCCTCATCAACCACAAGAACTTCCCAGGGAACTCCACGCAAATGAGATGAGTCAGCAAGAACCATCTCATAAGTAGTTAAAAGAACATTAAATTTATATGAAGAAGTTTTCTTGTTCATCTCATTGGGATCACTAGCATGCCACTCATATTGGCGAATTATGGCCCTTGCTTTTGCACAACCATGATATTCCACAACATTTAAGTTTGGGGCCCACAATGCAAACTCAGCAAGCCAGTTAGGCATTGTGGAAAGCGGAACTAAGACCAAGCAAGGCAAAGAAGCATTGAATTCAAAATATAGTGACGATAAAAAAGCACAAGCTGATACTGTTTTCCCAAGCCCCATTTCATCAGCAAGTATCACATTTTTTGATTTGTGCCAACATCTACGCAACCAATTCAATGCTTCAAGTTGATGGGGAAACAGGCTACCTCCTTTCAGTTCCTTGGGCTGCTCTGTCAGAGTATTAATTTCATTTTGCTGACCTTCTCCCCTCCCTTTTATATTTGAAGTGTCCTTCATAGCATCTTTTTTCACTGTTTGCTGCTCTAACTGATCAAAATAATCAATAAGATGAGAAGATTGTAACAGAACAGGATCATCTAGTCTTTCCCAAGTGCATTCATCATAAGGAAGACCAGTCCATTTTACAAAAGCTTCCCGTGTACCATCTTTAGAAGCTCGAAGAGCAATTAAACGCTGAGGCTGCTTCCACTTCTCCTCACATATATTTATCACAGCTGTTCCATACTTTGCCTTGTAATTTTCTAGTTTTCTCTTTGCAAGAACTTTTAGCTGAGATTCCAAAACCCAACTATTGTGTACATGGGACTTTCCTACCCACTTAACTAGGAACTCATATGTTGGCTCATCATTGGCACATGCAGATTTCATCATGGTGGGCTCCTGAACTTTATTCTGAAGATCACTAGCCTTTTTCGTTTCCATATCTGCTTCTTTACTAACTTCAGTTTCAGAAGACACGTGCAACTCACAGACATCGGGAACTTCAACAGTGTCCTGATTTTTCAAACAAACATCAGTGTTCTCTGTCACCACATTTTCAGGTTGTTTTACAGAATCTTCCAAGGTAATTTGAGACTCATCTCCAGCTTTATGAGTAATGACTTTAGAACCAGAACCAGAATCCTTGTCATCTTCCCCCACTAATTCTTTGGCATCCCCTCCTTTGCAATCTTTACTTGCTGATCTTTTATACACATTCATTTTATCTTCTCTGTTCTCATTCTTCATGGTTTCTCCCTTTTCAAAAATTTGGTTGATGCCAGGACAACCATCTACAAGATTTTCAGCACTTGCTACATCTGAATCAATATCACAACTATAATTTTCCTCTCTAATTTGGGCTTCTGGAATAAGCAATTCAACAGAAGGCAAATCATCCGTGGCAGTCAAAGATAAATTACGTGAAGATCTCATGTTTTCACCTTGAATTCGACATCCCAAAACCCGATCAACCTGTGATGTGAAAACAAGAACAGAGTTTGTCAAAAAGAGTGCATTTAGCTCGAAAAAGTCCTTTTTTATATTACAACTGATAATGGAAATTCTACAAGTTTTCTCAATGATTTGATTTACCTGTTGCACTTCAGGAATAACAAGATCTTCACAAATTTGTGTTTCATCCATATGACCCCCGGCTTTACCTGACTCATTTGATGGGTGAACAAGTTCCTCAGGAAGCTTCTGATAAAACAAATTCATTGAATTGAAATCATCATAACGGCAAAAATTTTCAGTCAGAACTAAAGCCACAGAAATGACAAGAATAAGAGAATAGGGCAACAGGAACTATACTAGCATGAAGAATATGATAATAATCTTTAAGTTCAAAACTAGATGCATCTAAGGAAACATGGTCTGCCCAAAGTAAATGTCATTGGAACATTGTACTGTCAACAACAATTGCAACGCCAACATATAAATCACTTGTGCCCAAATTGAGAAAGGAACCAAACAGAGTTGCCAAATTCGGATTCAAAAGAACAATCAAAATCCTAATTTTGTGAATCACAAACCAATGTGAAACAAATAAATACACTAATATGACACATAATGACAAATACGTAGTAATTACATGACCAATTAGAAAGGAATTGACTTTAAAGCAAATAGTTGATGTTCCTCTAATGGTAATAGGGCTATTAAATATCACAACAGATGGTCGATATTCAGAAAAACAGTTGGTAACAAGGAAGAAGAGCTGGAGAGTGAGAGAGGGAACACGACTGAGGTGGGGGAAAAAAAATTCAGTACCTCAAGCTCAAAGACTAGGAGAAAGAGCAGAAACTTGGGGGTGGCAATAGGAGAGCTAAGTGCACAGTAATTTACAGTGTGCAAGTACATGGAAAATGTGTTTTTCTTCTAATTCTAACTTCAGCTCAATTTCACTAGGCAGAACACTTGGAAGTTTTGTCTGAATGGAACTGAAAGGACGTAAAAAGTCTTCACTTTATTGGATTTGACAGTACTTGAGTCTAACAATAAGGAAAAAATAGACAATACGGATTGATTCAGTCTTAATTTAGATTTATTTGTGATTTGACCTAAAGAATGGAAAATCAACATGGTATGATTCAGAAACAAGAATCATACAACACTGCAACTAGATAGAAAGAAATATTTTGTAGTTGTAAAAGAAATAGCTAAAGCAGTAAACATATGAACTATGTGTAAACCAGCAGATTACAGCATATAAAATGCTCAAATGCTCTAATGCAATAACAATATCATTTACAAACTCGCATTTTTACCATCCATAAAGATGTTTAAGCTTTAAGGAGAAATTTCCAAGGAATCCACTTGTAAGAGGAAACAATCCACAGAATAAATAAATGGAGGAAAAATACCTCATCCTTTTCCTGGACCTCTAAATTCGTCACTCCAACATCACTCTTTAAAAAAGATGCAGAAATCATATGATTGACAGTTTTCAGTTTTTGTTGCAATTTATTACTTCCAGGAATTGTACTATTGCCTTTTGATCTACGTTTATTGGAAGTGCGTTTTCCTTTGTCGGTCCTATGCTTCTTTACAATGTCGTCATTACTGCCTTCATGTTTCCGTTTTTTGTCTTTCTCGATGGCAGCACCAATTGCAAGAACAATCTTTTTTCTTTGCGATCCATTATTACAAGACAAGTCATGCTTCCCATCAGATGCTTCATCATTTGCCCCTGATTTTGCATGTTGGGAATACATCAAAGTATCCTCAGCAAGAGAAATGCACTTCTTGACTGCAGGTGAATCAGATGAAGATGCATCAGATTTCTTTGAATGATCATCATGTGCACATGATGAGGTAGCCTCTACAGTACCAACAACGGATGGATCACTTGGCTTGATGCTACCAGATACATCGAAAGAAGGAGCTGGTTCCTTCTCACCAGATTTAATGCCTAAAGATAACACAGATTTCCCTTTGCTGGAGGAAGACCTCCGTTTGGAGAGAATGGAACTTCCAAAAAGCCGGGAAACTTTGTCAATGTCAGACGACCTAACTCCAGTCTTAGGATTTGTCGAAATAATTTTTGTCCTTGCCCGCTTAGAAATGGAATCCAGTTGGGTAATGGACTTAAGTGGATCACTTTTTTGACAGCACTTTGGACATTGCCACTTTCCCATCGGAATACGCTTCAAATTAAAATAATAATAATTAAATTAAGACAAAAGGATAACAGTCATGAAGTACTAATAATCTTGCAGATATTTGCTTACAAGTCAACAGAGAAAATAATTTGCAAAATGATACCTTAAGAGGTGGATCAAGGCACTGAAGATGGTAGACCCGGGGACAGCTATCACAACACAACAAGTTGCCACCAAGGTCACAGATCACACATTCATAGTAATACTGGAAAAATGGTAGATTAAAAGTCAAGATTGTAGGGGAAATAGATAACATGAAAAACTGTCTCTAGCAAGATATAAATTCAAGGAATCTCCTCCTCAAATGCTCAACTCTCACTTAATTACGAATCATAATGACAGCATTTGACTTGCTAAAGTAACAAGGATAAATCATATAAGCAAGGTATAAACACCCATTAGAAAAAGAGAGGAAGAAGGGGAAGGGAAAGAAAAGAAAATTGTGAGCAAGAAAATTGCATTGCTTCATATCCAGTTGATAGAAAACATACCACATAAGAAACATGCAAACAGCTATGCAGCATGAAAATTTTGTTCATGCCGCATGTAAAAATATCTTTATTGCTTTTTGCTATTAACAATGAGGTGATCCCAACATGATCTGATAGAATCATCTCCAATGATTTTCCAGTTTATATGGCAAAATGCCACAAACTAGAACAATTAATGTACAAGGGCTTACTCTAAGAAATTTAACAGTTTATGCAAGTATTTATGGAGCATAATACAGGACATAATATATAAAAGAACAAAAATTTGCAACTACCATTTATTCATCAAAGAATTTCAGGAAATGCAAAACAAAGTTCACCTAACAGAAATTTAAGAGGATAGATCATCACTCACTCCATCATTTCCCTTCTTCTTGGATGAAGACAGATCAGGGCCTAGTTCACTTTTTGGCCTGCGTTTAGCTGCAGAATTATTCCTAGGAGATTCCAAGGCTGCTACTTTCTCTTCTTTACCATTGGCAAGAACCCGTCCATACAAAATCTTTTTTCGTTTGCGCTTCAAGACCCAGTTTCTGTTTATCATCTTACTAGTTGCTGAACTGTTATCCTTCATCTCTAAATCCTCTGTGTCACATTTGAAACTAAAACTGACACATGCAAGCTACACATTAGCAAAGAAGATCCTTGAAGGATTCACAGAAGCAATCTAAGCGAATGCGAAGCTCAAATTCCTGTTTAACATTTTAAATGAATAGTAATAAGAAAAAGCAGGACCAATAATAACAAGAATAGAATTAACCACTAAGGTGACGCCTTCTATATGAAATATATGCTATAGTCAGCAACCTTGGTAGATGAACTGAAATTATGAACCTATCTGCTTAATACAAATCAAATTAAATCAATTAAACTCAAATCTAGTCCCAAGCTAGTTGCAGTCAGCTGACAAATGATATTGAGAAAAATGAATGCAACATAATATTTGCCAAATAACAATCTGAAAAATTTGCAAAAACAGATTATCAAATCAATTATCACAGAAAAGAAAGATGCTCATAAAAATTAACAAAGAAAAAAATCTACAAGTTTAGCAGCACAAAGGAATAAGCAATACACATGGAAGCAAAAATTCAATGGATCGAATTCCAAAAGAAGGCATTATGTTCATCAAAGCAATCTATGTATGATACATTGCAGAACTAATGCTCCCATATTCCATTCAGCCAATAGAAACATTCTGCTTAAAATAGAAAAGGAGGACATTTTTAGAAAACAATCAAAAAAGGAAGTACACGTAAGATAGATATCAAGGATGGATTGTGACTAGGACAATCAGGATGTACTGCAGCTAGGACAAACAGGCAGGAGACTTAAAGCCACAATGGCAACACAAGGTAAAGCTTCGGACTGCACTTAGCTGTGCAAAGTGAGTTATGCAAAACAACTCCATCGTAGGTGAAGCACAACAACGGGAACTATTCAGTTCCCCAGACCTGATAATAGGTTCATTTAACAGCAAATAGGTAGCCTATTGACCTCAAATCATCGTCTGCTAACTATAAAATGCAATAACAGCAAACCAGAGAGGAACCAATAAAAAACTCCTAAAGGAGAACATCGCAATTAAATCATGCAACCATAAGCTCTAATTCTCAACATTGAAATAATCAGTTGAACTATCTAAACTAAATGAAAAGCAATTAAAACATTGAGCAAGCATGCAAGCAAATTTACAGCAAAAGGATTGCCAAAATTGAAAAACAAAAGCAAAAACCAAGCACATTTATTTGAAAACAAATAAAAATCCCCTCATTGCATTAACATAATACCCAATTACCAAATCACTAAAACAAAAATTACCTAACTACGATACATCAATTAATCAATTCACAAACTAGATGCAAAATCCCATACATCAAGCAACATAATCATACTACAAACAACAGAAATTAGCTCAAAGTTCAAAAAATAATAAAAAAAAAAACAATGGCAGATAAGAGACGAAGCTCACCAATACTTTGTAGAGAATCAAAATGAGAATCCAAAGAAAAGAAAGTGAATTGGCGTAATACTCTGAAAAAGAAAATAATGAAGAGATTAAAAGAGAAGGGAAGGAACAGTGCTCGGCGGCGGCGGCGGCGGCGGCGGTGGTGGAGGGGCAGGCAAAGAAATTAGGGCATAGAAGCAGCCACGCGATATAATAATAATAATAATAAGAGAGAAATACGAGAAAGAGAGAAAAAAAAAATCACCACGCACACGCCAACAAATGAGAAAATTAAATATAGACAGAGACTTCTACAACTTCTCCTTTATATATATTTATATATACACACACCAACGCAATCAACCAAAAGAAAAAAAAAAAAAGAAAAGAAGAAAAAGGCATACGATACGGATTCGCCGGGGTCAGGTCATTAGAAGCAATTAGGCAAAGGACGGGGTTTTGGTTTTGGGTTTGGATTTTGGGGGGTTTTCTTCTGACATGGCAGTAGCAGCATCATGACTCATGAGAGAGACAGATAGAGAAAGAGAAAGCAGCTCCCTCAACTCGAAAAAGCACCTAACCATTTATATCACGCCACGTGGCATCACCTAAGACCCCATGTCCCCCCCAGTTTTTTCTTTTTATTGCTGTCTTTCTTTCTTCTCTTCGGTTCCCCCCTCCGCCTCCTCCTCTTGTTGTCAACTTCGGATTCAAAAACCTTTCCATGAGACACAGGCAGAGTGAGGAAGAGGGCGGGAACGAAAAGGAAGAGGAGGAGGAGAAGGCGATTACTTTTTTTTTTTTTTTTTTTATGACGGCTGTTTTCTTTTTGTTTTTGGCAATTTTTTTTTTTTAAGTATTTTGGCATTTGCTTTTTAGTTGTCTTAGATTTTGGCAAGTTTTCTGCTTTGGTTTTCCCGTCCATAAAAATGAAAAATTTCTGTTTGTTTGGATGAATATTATTTGTTATTTTTATTATTGCGATTCATCATACGCCCCTTTCTTTTAAAGGTCACTGGAGTATGATTGCTTTAAAAAAAAAAAAAAACCGGAGATATGATTTAAAATTATGTTTATCTTTTAATTAAAAAAAAGATAAATAGGAAGTGTTTGTTTTAACTGATGAAATGTAGTTGGTAGCTGTTCAGTTTCCAATAGCTAATAAAAGGTGTTTGGTTAATTTTTTTTAAAATAAATTGTTAGCTCTTCAATCTCCCAACTGGTCCAGTTCGTATCAGCGCTTTTATGAACACTTCCATATATCCAAATAAAATTACTTAATAAACCTCATCTATGTAAATATAATTTCTTGAATATCTTTATCTCTTTAAATTAAACTAATAGCTATATTTTTATATGTTAATATATATATATACACATATATATATAGTTGTAGACACACACATAAAAAATATTAGATTTATATTATTATTATATAGTTTTATTACATTTAACCATATATATATACACACACAAAAGATATTAAATTTATATCATTATTATTATTATTATTATTATATCATTTTATT
>CATIWK010291502.1:0-10027 GCA_949634005.1 Mallotus japonicus
AAAAGAAAAATAAAATAAGAACAAAAAATAAAAAAAAATAAATAAGATGAGGAAAAGAAAAAAATAAAAAGAAAAAGAAAAAATGAGGGAAAAGGAGAAATAAAAAGGGGGGCAAAAGAGAAAATAAAAATTAAAAAAAAGGCAAGGAAGCAAGAGATTAAAGTAAAAGTGTAATTAACGAAAAGTAGGAGCATTTTAATAAATAAGTCTTAAAATTAGGCATTTTTGGTAAATTTCTCAAGAATTTGTACGTGTCAATTTAGGGAGCCATTAGATTAGAACTAAAAATCCAATGGACCAATTGAATACACATAACAAAATTTATGTCCATAACAAAAATATCAACCCACAGCTTAGAATTAGACTGTGTCTTATCATCTTTGCCCACAAGAGGGAGACACACAGAAGAGAAGAAGGCTCTTTTTGAGAATCAAGAATTGTACGGGCTTTATTGGGTCACTACCTTACTCATCACGTTCTGGGTCTGACCCACTAGCTTTTTCTTTAACCAATTTCAACTGGGTTAATTACACTTTTGATACCCAACTTTCTCACTTGATCCCATTATATTACCCAACATTTAATTAGTCACTTAAAATTCTCTAATAATTAATTTGAGTCTCTCATTAAATTACTCAACTTCCTTTTCCCATGATTAGTAATTATGTGGAGCTTATATGGCAGCATTTGTGTTCCAATATTTTTTTTTCTCATTTTCCACATGGATTAAGTAGGACAAATGGCGCGCCATATTAATGTTAAGTGTCCCATTTATTTTCATATTTCTCATTTTGCACTTTTTTTTTTCTCTCTTCTCAATCATTTTCTTTCATTTTCCTACAATTTCTTAGACACCAAACTGTTTTTAAAACTTAAAAAAATCAAATTTACAAACAAAACTTACACTTTTACTAAATTAAAATAACTAGTTTTTGAAAAAGTTACAAATTTTCAACACAAATAAACCATCTTCATCTCCACCATCATTATCCATACCTTCATCCTCTACATTTTATCCTTTATTATCATCTACAACCATAATTTGTTGTCCACTAAATAAGTACAACACCTGCACATCAACACAACCGCAAAAAGTAATATCAATCTGGCATCAATTAAAAGAGATTGACTATGTGATAGAAGAAGCCGACTACGAATAATAACATTCGATCTTTGTCATCAACCAAAAGAGGCCGGTCATGTGACAAAAGAAGTCAACCACATAAAAAAATTAGATCTATGATCAAAAGAAGTTGATGATCATGTAACAAAAAAGGTCGACTATTTAACAACACCGACCAACAACCAATGAGACCGACCACCAATCGAGGTCACTGGTTGTGCCTTTTTTTTAGCGAAATAAAATATATTGAAGCAAACTAAAGGATTACATCAGAAGAAGACAGATTACTGTCTTGAGAAACAACTTGGAAGCAACTAGGAACATAAGTTAACTTTAATATTGGGAGAGGCTTGCTTAGGTATAAGCTAAAGCTAAGAAAGACTAAGTGGCTTGGGCTTACATCAGCCTTTTCAGCCAAGTAGATAGCAGCTGCTATGCTAGTGTTAGCTGAGCTGAAAGCTTTAGAGAAGTTGATCATACTTTCTTTTAGTCTGCTTACTTTGACTGACAATATCAGCATTACTCTTATTCTCTGCAGCGTGTTCCACACGCTTGAGTAAGACAGGTTCAGATGGCAGGAGAAGCAGACGAGCCTAGGAAGAAGAAGCTGAAGCTGAGTTAGGCAAAACCAAAGGAAGTTGAGCTGATGTATGACTTCCCTTTATGGACCGAGTTTGCCTCATCACATGTCGGTTTATGGGAGCAGCAGTGTTGGGAGTGGGTTGAAAGGCAGTTGGAGCTGAGTTCAGCGAAAGCTTCTGGTGATATAGATGAGTTGAGCTGAGGAACGACTATCCTCTATAGACAGAGGTAGTCTCTTCTCTTGCTGGTTTTTAGGAACAGCAGTGATGGGAGTGAGTTAGATATAGAGCTCCGAGGAAGGTGGGTTCTGGACTGATTCCCATGGGGATTCAATAAAGATCCACAGGCCATGCTCTGTCTTGCAGATCTCTATCCTTGAGATCACATTGAGAGTAGCTGTGTGGAGAGAATGGTAGTTAACACCGTGGCTTTGTTTGGAGAAGTTTCCATAACCACTTTGAAGTTTGTCAAGTTGTTGAAGGTTGGGGATGGAGGTAGATGCTAGGATGGAAAGACGATGAGCATAGTGGTTGTTGCGATCAAGGTTGTTGTGTTGTTGAACAGGATGTTGTGAGCTAAAAAATACAAAAAGCACAATAAAAAACAACAACATATGCTGCAACAAAGAGAGAGTACCTCTCACTAACATCTCACTAGGCCATGGAATAGTTATATATACTGTTTGTGCCTTTTATGGCATTAAACTTAAAGTAATTTCATTTTTTTCTATTTTTTTTGTTTAATTTTTGAGATTACTGAATTTTATTTTGCATTTGATTTTTGGGTTTTTAATGAATTTTTTGTTTGAGAGTTAGTTTATATAAATTTGTTTGATTTAGATGAATGTTTGTTTGGTAAGAAAGTGATGGAAAGTTAAAAAATAATGTAAAAAATATTTATGAGAATTGTAATGTTTCTAAATTTTTAATGGTGTTAGTATTAATGTTGTTGTGTTGTTGGTGGGATTATATTAATAATAATGGTGGTGATTTATTGGTGGATGGAGAAGAAGAAAATGAGGATGATGATGATGGAGGAGCAGAAATATTCACAGGTGAGATTTGTGTTTTTATAATGAAGGAAGAAGAAGAATGAAGCTTCTTTGGAAAACTAGAGAAGCATTTCAAATGGAAAAAATTATAATTTTTTTTAATGCATAAGTGACCATGTAAGGACCACGTCATCATCGACTACCAAAAAATGACATTGGATAGTTTAGTGAGATTTATTATAGGGAGACCTTTTTTGCCATTCGGGGTCCTATCTGGGTCGAATTTAGATTAGTCGAGTCCTACGGAATACCGGATACCGAATGCATCGATGCAAAAATTAAATGTTAAAAAGTTTTAAGAGATTAATTGAATGTTAGATGGTATAACAAGATCAAGTGAGGAAGTTGAATACAATGAGTGCAAATATATAACCCATTTTAATTTTATCTTTTCAATTGGATTGGTCATCCAAATCATAGACAGTTACATAAAAGTTGAGTGTGAATAATGCTACATTATTTAGGACAAAATCATTGTAGTTTGTATTCTAAAGGGGGTCCAATAGTTGAATGATTGTATTCTAAAAGCGTTCAATAGTTGAATGAAGTTCCTTTTTTATTTGATATTTTTACTATTTTGATAACTGAAAAAAATTCGAGCCGAATCAAAACTTTACCTATTGATAACTCATTTGGCAACCCTTCAAATCCTGCCCATATATACATGTCTGCAAAGAAGCAAGGTGAATGGGTGGGGAGATCCCCACAAACACTTGATGCTTAAATTAGTAAGGATCTTGAGAGAAAAATATTGAATGCTAGAGATGTGGTGTGTGCTAAGAGTGAATAGATTGAGAGAATGAGTAAAATGAATAAGAATAAGAGATATGACAAGTATAAATAGGGTAAATATTTACTCAAATATGGTATGATTTGGATTCTTTGTTGATGAGATTAATCCTTAAACTTGTAGGACTTGGTCTCGTTGTTATGCAAGAATTGAGTATCCTTTCCTTATTGATGGAGAACTATAGTCGTTATTGGAGTAGATTATGAATATGGGTATCACCTATATCTTTTAAAAACACTTTTTATTTCTCAACTTATGAAGTTAAGAGTGTCATAGCCATTTGTGTTTTTGTTTCCTCAACTTTGATTTTCCAAAAGTGCAAATCAAGTAGGGGTGTGAAGGTGATGGTATATCCACCATATTTTAACTCTTAATAGACAAATTTTGTATTTAACGTATAAATAGTGAAATTTACAACATATAAATATTTATCTTATTTTTATTAATTAAAAATAAAATATTTATGTAATAAGTTATAAATTCTACCATTAAATATAAAACATTTGGAGTAAATAAAAATTTTTCATGCAACTATATATATATGCGCAACAAGTGTTCATCCATCCATCTGTATTCAAATTCAAAGAGTAAATTGATTAAAGTGCTTTGATAATAAGGTGTGAAGAAATTGGTTTCAAAAACAAGAAACTAATGCTTCTTTTTCTTTTTCATAATTATATATCATTATGTCATTAGGGAATAGAAAACGGTCTTTTTATGTTGTTGACTGAAATATACCACTACACTAGCTAATCGATTACATGCAACTTGCAATTTTCTTTGAAGATGAAGTTTTTTTTTTTTTTTTCGTGTCTCCCTTACCCTACTTCTATGAACGTTCCTAATTAGAGATGGCATCGAACGTTCCTTCAATGTAATTATTCAAGGTGACATTTAATAAAACTAAAAATTAAATACTAAAATTTATATATTTAAATTTTAAGTGTAGAATATAATAAACACAAAAATTTTAGTCGGTGAGTCTTTTGCCGAGTGGCCAAAGAGCTTTCAATGCTATACAGAGGGGATTTGACTATCTTCATTCTGATAGTAGTAGATTGTACTGTGTTAAAAAAATTAAGTACTAAATATATATTTTTATTTAATATTATTAAAAAAATTCTTTGTATATGTTAACTTATCATTTAAAATAAAAATGATAAACTTTTTTAGTTAATTAGATTTAGATGTATTGACTTACACTAAACATTTTAATTGAATATATTTAATTATTAAAATTTACTAGGTTATTTATAAATATATTGAATAGAAATTTTAAGTTAAATATATCTTAATTTACAGTTTTAAATGATCTTTAATTAAATTAAGAAATTAATTACATTAAAGTTTTATTATGTTATCAATCCAATTTAAATTAATACATAAAGAAAATTTTAATTAAAATTAATAGTGATGGATTGGTTATTAATCATCCCATCTCCAAATCTTTAACTTATAAAGTTTTATAATGACTTTAGTCGCTTAAATGGAGTCTTTTTATTTACATAGAGAAAATTTTCAATCAGGAAATTAAAAATAAAAATAATTGGACCGACCTTTTATTTTTCTTGTCAATAAGCAACAAAATTCTTGTTCAAAATTCAAATAACATTACAATTAATAACTCCACAACTATACCTCACTCACCTGACCTCTTTTCAACGGCCAGTTCAGTGACAGACTTTCTCGTGTAAGTACAATAGGTCCATACATACGAAAGTTTGTACTCATGTGGAGGTCACATGGCAGTAGGTCCAATGTACACTCAGGTGTTACAAGACATCAATTTCAAGCCTACCGTCCATGAAATTAAAATAATTATATATATATACATGAAGATGAAAGGTAATAAAATTCATGATCTACATATAATTAAGCTAAGATATATATTTTATTTATGATGAAATGTAATATATATATACATATATATTTTATGTAAACCACATGTTTTTATAGTTTATTAAATTCGATTTGACTCGGATAAGATCATAAAAAAGTAAAAGTCTTTAATAAACGAGAATATTTATACTACAATTCGAATTTGATATCTCAATTAAACGAGAATAATTTTTTTCTAGCAGATTTCAACATTTCTCGGTAAATCGAGATAATTTTAAAATGATCTAATGACATGTTGTTTGGTCTAGGGAGAATTACGAGTATTTGATGATGTGATGATGGTAACCCTAACCCACAAAGTGATTTTGGTTGCAATTAGCATATCTTTTATGTATGATATGATATAAGATTGAATGTGTAGGCAAAGATTAAGCTGCAATTGGACATTGTGATGGAGTGGAATGCTGCCGGTGGTAAGTCTATCACGTGTGCCCTAACTCCCATGTTTATGCATTAGCTTGTCTAAGACTAGGGAAACATATGCTCGGTTGTGAAGGAACATCTCTGCTTTTAACTAGTATTGCCCTTGGAATTAGTCACCTGCAACACCCACATATACCCCATTATTTTTATATATCATTCACACACATGTACGTGCTAATCTTATACTAATATCAATGACAGGTTACAGTTTAAGTTGGTCCAAACATTTACTTGCAATGCTTATGCACTAAGGGAATTTTTTTTCATTTTTTAATTTTTAGCTAAAAAGTAGTCAGAATTTATTTATTATTTTTTCTTTATAACGTTATTTCAGAAGGTTTTATATCATATATGATTGCATTTAACAGGATTGTTCTTGTTTAAACGACATTTTGAATTTAAATAGTAGTGCAAGTAAAAACGTTAAATTAATTATTAAAATTTTTTTATCGCTCTTATATTTCTATTCAGATCCAACTGGAATAATAAAAATTAGAAAAACTATACATGTCATGACATTAAGGTACTTGATGGTGGCCACCCATTAATAACTAGCTAGCTCTCATGTTGTATCAGAAGGGATCATATATATTGCTAGTTGCTAGACACAATCCTTATCGATGCCAGTTATAGATTGATTATTGAATCTTGATCTTTGCTTAGCTGACATGAAGTCTGGTGCATATTCTGTTAAAATCTTTGACTGATACAAGTGCTCGTAAGATAAAATAAGCTAACTAAATCTTTTCAAATGATTCACTATTGGGACCTAACTTAACTGGAACTGGAACTGGAAGATATCACTTGACACTTGGAGATAACCTCCAAATCTTTACTTACATGCACAGTGATCTGTAAGGAATCAATCAATATCAAAGCTCTTTTTTTTTTCTTTTTTGAGATATTTACGTTTTAATTAAGTTGAGCTTAATTTTGATCATGCTTGAGCTAATAAAAATCCAAAAATATCACTCCTGTTCAACTAATAATTAATCTATATGTCTCTAATGTTTCTTTTTTTGTACTTGTCAAGTTATATACAATGAATTTAGACAACATTTTTAATTTGCTTACTAATTAATCAATAATTTTTTTTTTTGTTTAATTTCATTTAAACAATAAAAGTCTTATAATATAAACCAACAACCATTAAAATTAACTGGTATGTTCTCATTTAAGCAACATTCTAAATTGGAGACATGACGTATACAATCGCGTTAGATAATTGTTGAAACACTTTTATCATCTTTGTATTATATGCAAATCGAATTGAATTAGTTATAATTTAATAAACTCTGAAAATTAATGATGGAAAAAAAAGTTTTATAATATAAATGAGCTACCATGAATAATTGAATTTTTACAACATGTATATTTCACAAGGTCAACAATTAAATTTTTGTGAAAAAAAATAAATTTAGTGGCCTTTTTTTTTCTTAGTGTTTGATTTCTCCTTAATATTTTTATCTTGACCACCGTCGATCACCTTTATCGATCAGCAGTAGTTCTTTTTATTTATATTTTATTTTTCATTAATTAAATATAGAACTTTAATTTTTTTTTAATTAAAATTGTTGAATCTTCCTTTACAAAGTTCTTGCACTTAATGGGATCTTTGTGGCCCTTAATGAAATTTTTATGATTTTCCTAGTTTGCATATCTCCGTGTTGTGAAATTTTTGCTGGTACTTTTGCAATTGGACTCTAGAGAGTTGATTTATAGCTAAGTAAAGTAATTGAATGGAGCGTATGGACCACCGAGTTGTAAATCAAAAGAGTTCCATCAACACGATTGAAGAATAGTAATAAAAAATTTCATAATTTAAATGAAGTTTTATTTTGATACTTTTTAATTGTATTATTATTTTTATTATTTTTTTCACTCTTAATTTTCAATAAATAAAAGATTCATCTTTCCTCTAAAATTTTATGACCATAATACAGAACGTTATGAATTAATTACTTTTTTTTTTTTATAAGTCACAATAGATCTTCAAATTCGAAAGATTTTTTGTGTATGAATATCGGATTTTTTTTATTTCTATACATTAAAAATAATTCACTTGTATTCAGATGTATTCATATATATGTAAAAAAATAATTACTAAAAGAGTGTACGTAATTAGATATCTTTATGGCCACTTGAAATTAAATATCGTTATATCTATATATATATTCCCCAATTTCTTTGGGTCCCTGCAAAGTGCAAACTAAGAAATGTTAGTTCTAACCAGAGCCAAATTTCTAGGTTGTTGTTAACTATATTTAGACAAAAAGCCACAGATGAAGGCAATGTGGACCTATAAAAATTACAATTAATTAAGTTCTCCATCTCCAAGTTGCCCAAAATTAATTCTCCGTATCATTGTTGAATGATTATAATTACTTTAAACACATCCTAATCAAATAATTAACTACTATCATATAGTAATAAGCAAAAATATTTAATTTGCTTCGTTCAAAAAAAATATATATTTAATTTGCACAACAAGCAATGAACAGTCAGCTTTTGCGTGAAGCACACATGTTCCAAAAATGTTAGTGGGGATGCCATTTTATTTAACCTAAACAGAATATGGGCAGATTAATTAAATTAAATTAAATTAATAAGCATGATCAAGATTCAAGAATGTGCTTAAATCATTATTATGTTCTGCTATATATATATATATATATATATATACACAACATTGTCTTATTGTCAGTTATATAGTCATAAGACAATATCCTGTTTCTTCTTATTAATTTAATTGGAAATAGGTAATGCTTATAATATATACTTCCATCCAATTTTTTTTAATTCTTTTATTTGAATCGCCGATTTTTAAAATTTATTAAATTTTAATTAATTTAATTTAATCCAGACAAAATCATAAGGGCGATAAAGGCATCGCTTAAATGAGAATAGCTCCCTACTAATTGATTTCAATAGTTGATCCATCGAATTTTTTTAATCATAATTATTTAATATGATTTATAATACAAAATAATGCACACTTATTATTAAGTTAATTCTTTTATCCAATCCTAAAGGGTAACATATTTTATAATATTAGAACTAAAAATTATGCAAAGAAATAAAAAATAAAAAATTGATTAGAACATATATACAAATTAACAATTATAAACACAAACTAAAGCAAATCCATTATGAAGTAACTTATTGATTACCTCGGATGACTCTACATCGTGCATGAACTTTACTAAAATTAGTTTTTCAAATGATTCATGAAATTAAAGTAAGGGTTCATGTGAAGCAAAAAGAAACAAATTTGCTAATGATTATGTGGGAAGTTAGGTTTCTAAGTTGAGATAAGTTGGTTAATAATAGAGCTGGTTAGTGGGCAGTATCGATCGATATCAAATAAGAAAAAGACTTTTGTTGGGGGACCATTGCAGTGTGTATCTTGTTGATTGTAGCAGAAAATGGGATCCATTTTATCATATGCATGTTTCAACTTGTTGTAGATATCTATCTAACTATCCATGTTACTAAAGATTCTTGATGCATCTCGTTCTTGATATGCTTGGACATGATATATATCCTTATAATAATAACTTTATGCTGATGTTATGTTATAGTAAACATACTTTGAATATTAACTTCAAACGCAACTTAATTTTTTTTAGTTGAAACATCGGCATTCAAAATTTACTAAACTCTAATTAATTAATTCGATTTGATTCGTAAAATCATAAGAAACAACTAATTTTAATATATTTAAGATGTATATATTTCACGGTGGCGAATAAAAAAAAATTGCATATAATGTATGAAAGTTAAGTAATACCACTTGATCACTAAATAAAAAGTTATTAAATTTTTAATTCAGTCTAACTATGATATATTCTTCAAATCAATTAATTCATAACAATACTTATACTTTGACCCAATTATAGTTGAGCAGGATCTTGATTATCTAAAACCTAAAAACATGGCCAGTGGCCACACTCTTTGCTCTTTAGTCTTCCTTGAAAAAGTTAAGGGTAACTTTATTCTTGGCTGCCCTCTTAATTTAAATATTGTATTATTTCTTTTCAAGAATATTTCGGCAAGCTGAGAAAGGAAATAACTTCTTGGTTCCTGAGAAATTAAGGACTTGTTCTTAGCAATTTCAGCATAAACGGTTCACATGATTTTCAACCATCAATTAATTAAT
>CATIWK010291512.1:0-20053 GCA_949634005.1 Mallotus japonicus
AACTCAGCAATGTCATCTGGGTATACAGAATAACACCCAAAAGTTCAACAGGAGAAACACCCTTCAGGCTAACTTATGGAATGGATGCAGTTATATCGGTAGAAGTCGAATCATCAAGCTACTGAGTGACAGAAGAGTTAAATCCAGACGTCAACAACCTCAATGCTTGGGTATGCCTAGACTTACTCAAGGAAAGGAGGGAACAAGCATCCATAGTCTCGGAAGCTCAGAAGATGAGAGTTGCCGGGTATCATAATAAGCATGTCCGACCCAGACAATTCAAGGTAAGAGACTTAGTATTGAGAAGAGCAGACATTGGCAAAGGAAGTTCCAAAACTGGGAAGCCCGGACCTAATTGGGAAGGTCCTTATCAAGTAACAGAGAAAACTATTAAAGGTGCATATAAAATTAAAGATGCTCAGGGAAAAGAGTTGCCTCGATTTTAGAACTCATATAGTCTTCAAAAATATTATCAATAAAAGCAGTTGTACTCAAGAAAAGTAAGATTAAATAAAGTACTCTTTCATTGATCTTTTGAAACTGTCATTACACTAGCAAAAAAAAAAAACATCTAAGTATTTACATTGTCCTTAGACCCAGAAGGCACAATCCCTTTAGAAGATTGAGGATCTGTATTCTCAAGCACTTGAACTTCAGAAGGAAGAGTAGACGGCTCAACTTCAAGAGTTGTTTTTTCCCCAGCAACCGTAGGGTCAGCAGGACCCTTAGAAGAAGACTTCTCAGTAATATCAGCCTTTTTCGCTGACGGATCGTTCCGCTGCTTAAAAGCAGACTTGCTAGCCTTATCCTCCTCTGAGGCCAGCTTAGCTAGATCATAAGGCGTAATCTTATAGAGGTTGGAGAAGTCCAGATCGGCATTCTGAGTAAGCAGCACCCTCTTGCATTTAGATTTGTAAACATTAAGAAATCCCCCCATTATTTTCTGATAGGTTCTTATATCAGCGCTCTGGGATTCTTTTTCTTCAGTCAGCTTCTTCTTCAGACGCTCAAGCTCAGAATCCTGCCTCTCTATTCTTCTAGCAAGTTGAGCCTACGAATCTTCAAACTCTCAAATCTTCATTTGACAAGACTTGACCTTAGATCTAGCTTTAGCATGCTCAGCCTCTTCAGCTTTTTTTCATAGTCAATTGCAATGGTACCAACCTCCGTCTCCTTAAAGTTATATTCACTTTGGAGAACGAAGTTACCATCCTTCGCCAGAAGCAAGCCTTGATCCATCTAAGAGAAATTATAGACAGTCAGCGAAGAGCTTTGAATCTTAAAATCAAACTTTGGAAAAAAATTACCTCTAGAGCATGGCAGATCAACATATTGTAGAGCTCACCTCTCCCTATGTCTCGCCACCTCTGAACATCTTCCGGCAAGCATAAAAACTCAGCATATTGATCCCGAACTTATGGATTTAGGACGCTCGGAGGACTTATCTTGTTGATAACTTAAGACCTCGCATCTGGGCATCTAGGAAGCTTCGGGTACTTGACAAAAACACCCTCAACGAGCCCTTCTTCCTCCTATATCTCCTTTTCGTAGGAACACTTCTTAGAGGACTCAGAAATGCTTTTTTGAACAAGTGGAACCTCATAATCATCATTGATTTCTATCCAAGGTTTAACTTAGGTCACAACAGGCTCAATACCTATCCGAGCATCTTCTGGGATAGGCTCAGTACCTATTTGAGCATCTTCTTACTCGTCATCTGATATGAATATTCCGTCTGTAAATGTAAAAAAGTCAGCCATCTACATAAAGCAAATTCAGAACAATACCTTTCAGAAGCTCAGAACTTACTAGCAGCATATTTTTTCCCAGGGTAGATTCTCCGGAGGTATCTCCGAGAACAATTCTCTGCAGAAGTACCCTTAGTAATACTCTCCTCAAGCAGTCGGCGCACCAGACTTCTATCTTCTTCAGATAATTTAGGACGACGTGGCACCCTATGGCATTCATCTACCCACATATGCCGGATATCGACAAAGTTGTGGGGATGTTCAATAACAAAAAATCTATACCTTCAAGACTTCTGTAAGTCCGAAAGCTTGATAAAAATGCTATTATTCAGAGTAGTCAAAAATAAGAAGGTCAGCTCTCCATTTTTCTTATTCAAACTATACATGAATTGGAATATCTCTAAGTCCGACTCCCTATTTTCCCTATGTACGAATTCTAAATACCCTGTCAGAATTTTATAACTATTAGGATAAAGTTGCCCGGGGGCTATGTTAAACCTATTTAGAAACGCCTTCACAAAAGGATCAATGGGAAACCTTAAACCCCCCTCTAACTTGTTAGCATTTATAACCATCTTGAATTCATCAGTAAACGGTTCATGAGCTCTAAAATCATTCTTTACAGTATGTAAACGAAACTCTCTAGGAATGCTATATCTCCTCTTATACCATTTCAACATACCCTTATCTACCATAGATTCAAACAAATTTGATTTCACTTGCTCTCTTGGAGCCATTACACTTACACAATAGAAGAAAATAAAAAAGACAAGGCAGAGGTCTTTCACAAGGGTATCTATGTGTCAATCCCTCAAGCACACAGTAGCTCTTGCTTGCAGATAGTCGAAGCAGGAAAGAGGACTAAAGCAGAAATAAAAAACACTCGCAGATAACTAAAACAGGCAAAAGAAATTACAGAAAGCACTAGGTAGAAAAGGAAAACACAACGGATTAACAGAAGAAGAGTGAAAGGTGTTTTTGAAAAAGCCTCGCTTCCAATTTATACTCTAAGGGAAGATTCTAGAAAGAATCGAATTACCCCTACTAAATGGGTACTCCAGCTAACAGCCACAGGGTTATAATCGTTATAGTACCTCTACCATCAATGGTCATCATTAGTACAGTTATCAATAGCGTTGTCTTTTCAACTGAAGCACTTCTTCAGCTATCATCGTGATGTTACAAAACGTCCTCTCCTCTGACACAAACAGCTGTCACAGTTTGAAATTTAAAATCTCAAACGACATACACATTTGAAAATGAATTGCTTCTCTGAAACTTGGGTCACTTCTAAAAGTACCGAGCATCCAAAATCCAGTAACTGAAGCTGGCACCCTAAGGTCGATTCTATAGTACTGAGGTTCGGCACTCAGGCTGTGTTTCTAAGACACCGAAATCTAAGTCCAGTAACTGAAGCTGGCACCCTCAGGTCACTTCTATAGTACTGAGGTTCGGCACTCAGGCCACGTTTTGAATACACTGAGATCTAAGTCCAATGACTGAAGCTGGCACCCTCAAGTCGCTTCTATAGTAATGAGGTTTAGTACTCGGACCACATTTCTAAGACATCGAGATCTAAGTCCAGTGACTAAATCTGGTACCGTCAGGTCGCTTCTATAGTACTGAGGTTATTCAACTCAAAGTTGGCACCCTCAGGTCACTTCGATATCACTGAGGTTCCAAGACTCGGGTCACTTCTATAATACCGAGCATTCAAACTCCAGCGACGACTGATCCTGTTAGGTCGTTTCTATACTACCGACGGGTTAATCTCTCAGATCGTTTCCTAAACACCAAGCATCTTTTACTGAATATCTGATTACTGGGCACCTGAGTCCAACTGGCATCTTCACACCCTTTCGATACAATATTCGGAATTCCAAGACTTAGTACTGAGCATCTCCAACATCAGTGATTGAGGCTGGCCACCTTAGCTCACCTTCCAGTATCCGATCAATATCTTTGCAGCAAGACTTCATTACATTTCCAAACACTCAGACATCAATATCCGAATATACTTTCGGGGGGGGGGGGGGGACTCTTGATACCCCACAAGTATATTCCTATTCTAATAATCAATTATTTTCCTAAATAATAAGTGACTTGTAGGGAAAGAAAGACAAATCCAAAGAGGAAGAGGAGACCCGGCTTAGGAAGTAACTCTTCATAAAGGCACAAGTCCTATATGAAAGAGGAATCTTATTCCTCTAACGTTTGAACATCTTACTCTCTATAAATACTCCTCGCCTCTCCATACATCATTCATTCTATTCTCTTAGCTTTTACTCTTGCTTTATCTCCCTAGATTTCTCTCTCTACCTTTGCTAACTTAAGCATCAGAGGGTTCGTGGGGGAAACCCCACATCTCACTTTGCCTTGTTATTGATTGCTTGACTGTAGGACTCGGAGGTTTCAGAATCAAGATCAATAAAAATAAAATATCACCTAGCTCAGCAGAAAACACTTCATTATTAAAAATATTTAAAAGTCCTTTATTAGCATATTTTTAATAATAATCACTTCTATTTATTCTACTTTTATATATTTGTAAAATGCATTATCACGCTTAAGAAATTGGCTTATTAAGCATAATTAAGAAGTATAAAAATTTGAATTTTTCTAATTTATTTTAGATCATGTTGACAGGTTGTTATCGTTTTTTATTTATTTATTTTTATCGTGACAGGCTGTTATTGTTTTTTTTTTGGTACAATTCCTGGCTAACCTGGAATTAGTATGTTAGTTGTCAGATGTTAGCGGGGATCTTCTCAAAATATATTTTTCACTTTTTGTCGTATTATTTATCAAATTGTTACGTAAACAAGTTTTGGACTATCCTTAGCATGTGATTGTTTTGTAGTTAACTTTGTATTTGTTATAAAGATTGAGCTTTATAATGTATTCATTAGTGCTGATATACAAAAAAGTAAACAACCCTTTCTATCAAAAATGTTTCATGGTATCATAGCTTTACAACTAAAAGAATGTCTAACCAAATTGTTCTTCGCCACTATAACCACACCAACAACAGCTTCTACAACAAACTACAACTTACAATTATCTTGCATAGAAGACATATTTTCTTCCACTCCTCAATTATCACAATATGAATTCTTTAATTGATGGTTTACTTACTCCTTCCAAAACTATACCCTCAAACACAAATCTAAATGGAACTATTGACAACCCAGAATACTTTGAATCGTTTAAATGCAACCAGTTACTTTTAACATAGATTCTGTCCTCTTTAGCTAAAGAGGTTTACTCTTATATTAGTGGATGCAAAATGTCTTTCATGCTATGGAGAGTTCTAGAAAGTGTTTTTGGTTTTGTATCTCAGAATCGGCAGCTTCAATTACATATAGAATTTCAAGAATTAAAGAAGAATGATACGTCAATTGCACAATACCTTCAAAAAGTGTTCATGAGTTAGCCACTGCTGGAAGATTAATTTCGTCTGCCGAATCTAATGCTATTATATACCATGATATTGGTATTGAATTTCATCCTATTATTTCTGCTTCGAATTTGCATACTGAACTTGTTTCTTTTTATGAGTTATGCAGTTGACTTCTCTCTTATGAGATCTTATTGCAAAGCTATCAAGTTTCACCAGTGGCCAATCTATCCACTCGACCTCTCTTTTCACTTATGCCACGATTGAATTCACTGGTTAAGCAAAACACTACTTACAAAGGACTATCCACTAACAAATGCAAGTGCCAAATCTATGGTAATAATAATCACACAACAGATCGTTGTAGAAGGAGATATGCTCCCTGACAATCTGTTTGACCCCAAGCAAATCTTGCATGGCAATCTAGCTACTCCTCTTAACCTTTATATAGTCCTCCCTTAACTTATTCGACTCTACCTCCTGCGTTCTCTTTAACTTATTCTACTTGGGTTTCTAACGCTGGAGTAATGCATCATATGACACCCACACTTTCCACCATTAATGACCTAAAGGAATACAAAGGTGGTGATTAAGTCACACTTGGTAATGGACAATCGATGCATATTTCTTACATTGGTATGGCTTCTTTCCCTTCAATTGAAAATACTAACTTGATGCTAAAGGATATTCTTCATGTTCCCAATATTTCTAAACCATTATTGTTTGTCCAACGATTCATAAAAGATAATAATTATTCTTTTGAATTTTACCCATCTTCCTTTTTGGTTAAGGATCTAAAGAGCAAAGAAATCCTGTTGCAAGGCAAGACTAATGTGAGATTGTATGATCTTTCCTCTACCAAACCACAGGCTTTCATGAGTACTTGTGTTCCATTTAAAACATGCATACTAGGTTAGGACACTTTAGTGTTCAAACTATCTCACAAATAATAAAGGATAATAAACTACTAGTTTCATAAAATTCTAGTTATTCTTTTACTTGTGCTTCTTGTAGGTAAGGTAAGATGGCAAAATTGCCTTTTGCTTCTGTTGAGCACACTAGTTCCAAGTCATTTATTATCATTCATTTAGATGTTTGGGGTCCATCCCTTATGCTTAGTAATTTAGATGGATCTTTCTAATTTATAATAAAAGTAACGTTTTTAATATATTTCAAAATTTTGAGTCTTTTATTCAAATGCAATTCCATTCTTTAATTAAAAAATTTCATTTTAACTGGAGAGGTGAGTGTCAAAAATTACATTCATACTTTAAAATACAAGGCATATGTCCTCGCATTGCTTGTCCTTATATGCATGAATAAAATGGGTTGTCTGAACGCAAAATCTGACATATCGTCAATATAGGTCTTACTCTTCTTGCACATGCATCTATTCCTTTTAAATTTTTGTCTTATGCTTTTATTCATGTTGTCAATACTATTAATAATATACCCAATTATGGTATTCTAAATCGTGTTCCCTATGCAGTATTATTTTACAATACATTGAATTACTTGGATAATAAAATTTTTTGTTGTACTATTTATCCATATTTACGACTCTTTAATGCTCAAAGATTCTCTTTTCGCAGTAAGCAATTTGTTTATTTAAGACAGTCTCCCAACCATTGTGGCATTTTTTGTTTAGATATTGATCATGATAAGGTTTTTATGGTGAGACATGTCATCTTTAATGAAACCATATTTCCCTTTAGATCATGTCCCTCTTCTACTAATCCTAGTCCAAACAGGTCCCATGATCTTCCTTGGCTCACAATTCAAGTTTCATCTCCTCCTTCCTTGCTACTAGGCATGTTTCCGACTTCACCTCCTTCTTCTTCGCTTAATATATCTCCCAATATGCTTACTTCTCTATCCCAATCACTTCACGATCACTCTTCCTCATAAGTAGTCACCTGAACCTCACTGCAACTTTCCTATAGCCAAATTAATACACATCAAGGCTTGAACCTTATCGTTGACTTAACAAATTATTCCACCACCTCAATTCCTCCTAACCCATCTAACACTAGAACCCATGACAAGACCTTAAGAGCAAGCACTATGGCTAAATGACAATTGCACCTTTCTATAAAAAAAAACCCAAAATTGACTTCCTTCACTAAGAACCACACACCTTTCATCAAGCTAGTAAATATATTGAATGGCAAAAGGCCATGACAGATGGTTTAATGCATTATTATCCAATAACACTTGGGACTTGGTTCCTAAACCTTTGAATGTTAATATTATTTTAAATAAGTGGGTTTATAGGATTAAAAGAAATTCAGATGGCACAATTGCCAGGTACAAGGCACGATTGATGGAAAAAGGCTTTATCCAATGAAAATGAGTAGACAATAAAGAAACTTTCAGCCTTGTCTCAAATCTATAATAATTCAGACCATCCTTGCCATTGCCTCTGTGCAGGCCAATTAAGCAACTTGACATCTCCAATGCCTTTCTTCATGGCCATCTGTAAGAGACCACTACATGACTAAACCGTATAAGGAGTGGTTTAATTTACAAATAAAATCAGGTCGTGATTCATCCTATATCTATATATATATATATATATTATGTTTATAAATAAAGAGTAAAGAATCAGCCTTTGAGGAGACAAAGCCTTATTGATGAAGGAATACTTACTTATTTCTCTAGTGATTTAATGGCTATAGTGATTTCTGCTTTACAATAGGAATTCCCTGTCAAAGACATTGGTGATTTGCACTACTTTTTTTTAGCATTGAGGTTAGTCATTCAGATTAAGGACTCTTGCTTTCTCAGGCCAAATATATGCATGATATGTTGGACAATATGGGAATGGGAGATTCTAATAGTTGTTTTACGCCCATGGCAATATCTCTGACTTTTTCCAAGCACTCTGGTTTTCCAAGTCCTGAGGATGTTCAATATCAATAATTAATAATAGGCAAACTTCAATATCTTACCATTACATAACCGAACATTGCCTTTACTGTTAACAAGCTCTATCAATTCATGCACTCTCCTGGTGATGTTTATTAGAAGGCATTAAAATTACTCCTTCACTATTTAAAAGGTACTACTGATATGGGTCTCTTCCTTTCTTCTACTTCCTCTTTGGAAATAAAGTGCTATGCCCATAGTGATTGGGGAGGTGATCTCAATGATAAACGTTCCACTAGTGGTTTTGGCATTTTCTTAGGCACATGTCTTATATTATGGCTTACAAAGAAATAACCAACTATAGCTTGGTCCTCTACCAAAAGTGAGTATAAAGCCATTGCGAATGCAACTTTAGAATTTTTATGGATCCAGTCTTTACTGCACGAACTTGGTTTTTCACCTTCCAAGAGTGCTTTATGGTGTGACAATATTGGAGTCATCTATTTATCTTCCAATCTGGTCTTTCGAATTGGACTATCATTTTGTGTGTGTCAAGGTTGCTAATGGCACTCTTAACATTCAGTTCCTTTCCACTAATGACCAACTCGTTGACATATTTACCAAGACCTTGTCATTTCATAGGTTCAATCTCCTCCAAAATCTTCTTCCTATCTAATCAACCAGGGACTTGCAGTGGGGTGTTAGTGTTGTGATCAGAACCCACATCACGGATCATGAATTATAGTATAAAGAGTTATTGTTTCCTTGAGGATTGTATATTGAATATTAATGTTTTTACTTATTATGTTATCTAGTAAATCAAATAAAGAGTGATTTAAAAGACAGAAATATAAATCAACGCAATTTAAATTAAGAGAAAATCAAATGATTAAAGCCTAGAGCTTAGGTTTAGTTTCACTATTCCAATTCGATCATGAACACTTAACAACTAAAAATATTGATTTCAATTAAGGGTAATTGTTCTAAATTACCTAAAAACTCTCTCGAGTTTAATTAAGCATGTTAAGATTAAAATTTAACCTACTCTCGTAATTGAGAAATTAATCAAAACTCATTAAGTTCTTTAACAATTATTTTACCCCCGAAGAGTTTGCCTACTCTTCTAGTCGAGTGGTCTAAGTTCTATGAGTCTTAAACTGATAAACTACCCTAACTCTCGTTGGTTAATTTATCCATAAACATACAAATAAGCTAGCCAAGAATGAAAGCGTAAATTTAAGAACAACTCATAAAATTAACTGAAAATCAATTAAATATTAAACTTGTGTTCAATCAAATCTTAGAATAGCTACTCCTAACCTAAACCCTAAAGGAAGTTTAGCCACGCATAATTATGGCAAAGAACACATACATAATTAAAGAATTAAAGATGAAGAAGAAATATACATAAAACTCTTTGGTCTTGCACGAATTCTTCTTCAATCTTCGTTGAGAACTTGTTTGTGACTTGTAGAATGTAGAATGGATCCCTAGACACTTCTTAATACCCTTTTTATAGAAAAGCTTGATAGAAGACTTATTTGCACTTGAATTCATAATCCTTTTCGTATAAGGAGTATATATATACAAATATATAAATAGCTATTTTATCCTTTAAAATTATAATAAAAATATAAGTTTTAAATAGATCGTGTCAACCCATATAATCCAAATGCACATACTCCATAACCAATGCGACTCCTCAGTTCCCAAGAATAGGAGACATCACACCGCACATACTGTAAATGTATTTTTTTGAATAGTACAAAATACACATAACACACACTGGATCAGGGATATGACACCCTTTATAAAATTATTATGATTTTGTGAAAGAGTGTGTCCTTTTTCTAACTCAGTGTATATTGTGTGTGTTTTATACAATTCAAAAAAATAAATTGTATTGGGTTAACACGACCTAATACTACACGTATATAATTGAACGGGTTGTAACAGATTCACGTGTTGTAACAGATTCACGTGTCAACCCATCACACAATTTAATTTAAATTGTATCATAAACGGATCGATATGTTTTCAATATAAATCCATTTAAACCCAACTTTAATTTGTTAATTTTACATATTAGACAAATCGTATTTACAAGTCATAATTGATTTTGGCACTCCAGCAATTAGGCGGCGGTAATATTCCTATAAAATAGTTAAACGAAAAAATATCTCTAATTTTGTAAAGAAACGAATAGGAAAGACTTAAATTATTTTTTAATATAATCAAATTAATTAAATAACATGAATCAGTAAACATCAAACAAGTCGCATCACCTTTCCTCGTAAATCTATGTCAAATGTTTTGATTCCCATGTATTCTCCACTTTCTGCCCTGATAAATAAAAATGACGTGTCTAAAGCATAATAAGTTCAATTATGACAGAAAAGAAAAAGGCTAATTAGACAGTTTGATTTTTTAGTGGAGTTAAGTGTAAACGAAATAATTTAAGTGCTTAGCGTATAATTTATTTGACAATTTAATATTCTTTAATTTTATATTCATACCACTTAAATAATAAAATTCATTACAATTCGTAATTTCTTTCCAAAAAATTCAATTTTTAACATTAATTAATTTCTCGTAAATTTTAACACAAATTTAGTTATTCTCATAATTTTAATTACTTATAATATTTAAATTTTATTATCAATTAAATATGAAAAGTATATTTTTACTTTTATTTTTTTGTTATTATTAACACATAATTAAACTGTCATGGATAGACTTGTCTTTTCTCTTTTATCAAATCGTACTAAAATTTTAATTTTTGAATGTTTGAAAAGAGGAAAATCATGAGTTATAAAATTTTTATCACCTAAGTGGCATAAATATAAAATTATAGAGTACTTAATTGTAAAAAAAAAAAATCAGGCCAATATATATATTGAACTTTTAAATAGTGTTAGTAAGTCATTTAAAACAATTTAACTTATTTTAAATAATTTAAATTGGTAAATTTTTACAAATAGAAAATTACTCTAAAAATTCACTCTATCGAAAAAATATCTTGTAAATATGTTTCTTCTATGCATTTAAGGAAAATGAAAAGCATTTTAATAAAAAATTATATAACTAATTGCATATTAGAAAATAATAATATTTTTATTCTAAATTTAATTTTTAAAAATTAAAAAATATGTACAAGTTTATAGATCAAATTTTGATAAATTAATCTATGACATGGAGTTTTGTTATAGAATACATTTAAAGATAAAATCAACAATAAATGGTGAAAATGAAAATTGAGAAAAAATGACACTAAATACTTTAACACTAACTTTTTAGTAAAAGTTTTATGTGGAAATATTTCAAATTGAAAAATTGAAGCAAAATTTATTTAAAAAAATTAATAGATTAACAGGCTCAATAATTTGAAATAAAAAATTAAGGGTTTAATTAAAAATTGCAAAGTTTAGGGCTCAAAATTTATATGAATATTTATTATTATTTTACTAGCAGCATTAAATTTAATATTATTTTATTTTGACTGTCAATGGGGGACTTAGTTACATAACAATTACATAGTTGGAGGGTCTAACTATACAAAAATCAACTTGAGTGGCCCAAATATAAAAATCGTAAAGTTCAGGGACTTAAATATGTATTTTGGATATATTTTACACAACATTTTAATCATTAGATTATATAATGTAATAATTAATATTTTTGTTGAATTTTATTATATATTCACTTATTGAAATTTATATTTTCTTTTTCATGATGAAACATTTTTTATTGGAAAAACCATCAGTTCTATCCTAAACGTTAAGCCAATTATCAGTTGAATTCTATTTTTAAAGTCATTTCAATTTGTTCCTTCAACTTTATGAATCGTGCCAATTCTATCAAATTTTATGCGAAGAACCCAATTATATTTTTAAAAAAGTTACTTTTAGGTCCCTATAAAATATATTTGACGTTTATTAATTTTTTTATCCTTTTTATCCTATAAAAAAAAATGTAAGAAGATATTTTTAAATTCTAGTTTTGTCACTCTTAACATAAATAAATTTTCAATTTTTCACTAAATCCTTAAATTTTAACTATTTTAAAATTTACATCTCAACTTTCAACCACATTATTTAAAATTTTTTATAATAGAGGTCAAACCAAAAAGGTACTAAATAAAAAAAGATAGAATTCTAAGACACTAAAAATATTAGTCAATAATATAAAAATATCTAGTTTTTCTGAAAAATATGAAAAATTAAATAATTAAAATTTTATTATTATTTATAGTGATAGTTAAAAGTGCTTACTTTATTTATTTTTTTGATGTTAGTCTATATAATAAATTGATTCACAAGTTATGACTTTTTTCTTATTATTTTTAATTGATACATAAAAAATTAAAATTTTATGCAAAAATTATAAAATTAAAACTTGAAAATATTTTTCAAATTTTATTTTTTTTAAAAGGAAAAAAATTGAATAACTATCAAATTTATTTTACAGGGATCTAAAAGTAATTTTTAAAATTACAATTTGATCACTTCAAATAAAATTGGATAGAATTGATATAGTTTTAAAAGTTAAAAGAGCAAATTGAAATGACTTTAAAAATAGGATTTAGTTAATAATTGACCTAAAGTTGAGGATAGAATGGATTATTTTTCTTTTTTATTTAATTCACATTTGATTTATTTACTTATTCTCTAATTAAAATTTATATTTTTAACATTATTGAAATAATTTATATTTAGTTTAATTTTTTTAATTATTTTTCTATTTGGTTAGAATTGTCATTTTTGTGCAATAAAAAACAAGTGCTTTTTGATTTTTGCAGTATTAAAATTTTAAATGTTTTGCATTGAAAATTTTTATAAAGTTTAAATCAATTCTCCATATATAAAATTTGTTTATTGATTATTTATATAATTCCAGATTTTTAATATTTTCAGTACAAGTGAAAAAATTTCTATTAAAACTAACTAGCCAATGATGATAAATAGCTAGCAATTACTAGTCATACTCCATGAAATATACAACTGAAAAAAATAACAAAAAATTAGATAGATAAACTATTTTTGAAAGACTTTTATATTTTATTTAATAGTTGTTGGCATGATTTGTTTCAATTTTCAATTATTAAAGTTATTCCTTTCTTTTCCTGAAAATAACATTTTTAGTGAAAAAAATTATAATTATATTAAGGATAGAAAAACAATGAGAAATACTAGTGGGAATTATATATATATGAGTTGAAATAAATAAAAAAATAAAAATAAAAATCAATACCCCTGCTATGCACTTTTTATACTATGTTTGGAAAAGGAGGAAGAGGAGGAAAGAAAATTGGAAGAAAAATATGAAGGAAAATAATGTTATTTTCCTGCCCTTATTTTTCATTATTTATGTTTGGATTTGAAGGAAAATAATATAGGGAGGAAGGAAAGTTATAGTACTTTTTTATTGGGAATATAAAATATTAAAAAAATAGTAAATAAGTATATGATATATTTACTATTATGCTCATGTACTAAAATAATAAGTAAAGAGACAAATTGTACAATAAGGATAAAATTATAAAATAAAAATGAATAGTAAAATTTTCCTCATTTCTTTCTCTATTTTCTCTCCAAATTGGAGAGACAAGATATGGTGGAAAATAAACATAATTTTTCTTCCTCCTGTCATTTTCCTCTCTGATTCTAAACATGAAAAAGTGATTTTCCTCTCTCATTTTCCACTCCTCAAATTCTAATGCACTTTTTAATGGTACAAGAAAGAACCTTGCAGTGGCTGTCTTTTTATATGACAATACAAAAGCCAATGCATATTATTCCTTCATAACTTTTTACCTCTTTAAGGTAAAAAAACAAATTTCTCTCAGCATGGCGATTTTTAAAAAATTTATTTATTTATAATTATTTTAATATAAAAATTACAAAATTATTGGAACTTGATAGTATTTGTTATTTAAGACAATGGACAAAAAAAGTCTATTCATCATGTCGGTCAAATTAAATATGATTTTTTATTTTGTTATTTTTTTCTGTCATTCATTTATAAAAGGAGGAAAGGATTAAAAAATATTTTTTTTCTTGGCTTTTTTAAAGAAAAATTGAAATTTCAGATAAAAAAATTTAAAAATTATTATTATTATTATTATTTAATTAAATAAAATTTAAAAAATAATAAAAGTGTTATTTATTTACATAAAAATTTTATGTTAACTTAATATAATTATAATTCATTGCAATTTTGCTAAATTTTTTATTTAAATAATCATATAATATTCCTTCAATATTTTTATAATATTTTTCTAAAACTAATTTTATATAAAAAAATGTTATAGTCATAATTAATCATAAGATGATAAAAAATTATTAGTTATTTTCTTAATAAAAATTTAAAAAATAATAAAAAGTGATATTTTCTACTCATTAAAAAAATATTATAGTTATGTTGAGGGATACTTAATTTTATGGTTGTCTTAAATATTATAACCTCATTAAACTTATAATTGATTACAATGTTAGTAAATTTATTATTTGAACAGTGACACTTTATTTCTTCAATATTTTTATATTAATGCTTTTACTTACTTAAAAAGTAATTTAATGCAATATTTTAATTTCAACTAATAATTAAATGATAAAAATTAATTAATTTAATTTTGATTATTTTTTATTAAATTTTACAAAATATGTAAAAATAATAATTATACTACTTGTCTTAATGAAATACTATTGTCAAATAAATTATGTGCTCTATTTTTTAAAATATGATTATAAATACAAGACATATATATAAAAGGTTTTAATTAATTTAATTATAATAATTTACTTTATAATCTTTAATTCAAAAATTATTTAAAAATAATAAGAACATTATTTTATTTATATGTCAATCTAATTTTTCAATCTTGATAGTGTTACATTATAATGTAGTAATTTATTACAATTTTAATAAATTTTCTATTTGAACAATTATACAACATTCTTTCAATATTTGTATCTAAATAATAATCTAATTTTACAAACTTGATAGAGTTGGAATATAGTAATTTTCCTTATGAATTTTCTATTTAAAAACAACAATCTTTCTACATTTTTGAAATTAATATTTTCATAATTAATTATTTTATAAAATTTATTAATTTTAATTTTAATTATTTAATTATTAAATTTAATATAGTAAGACTTATAAAGTTATGTTTTTAATTTTATTTTATTAGATAAAATATAAGTAGACCTAACTAAAATTGAAAAATATATATTTTTAACAATATTACTAAAATTTAAATTAATTTAATTTTGTTAAAGATAAAATAGAAGTTAACCTATTTAGAATAGGAAATATAATTTCAATTAAATTGTAATTACATTTTAATTTAATTTAATTTAATTTTGTTAGAGATATAATAGAAGTTAACCTAATTAAAATATGAAACATACTCTCAATTAAATTAGAACTAGTCGTGAATCCGCGCAATGCGTGGACTGTAAAATAAAATAATTAAATAAATAATTAGAATAGAATAATAACTAAATAAATTAAAAATAAATTATATCACATTAATTTGATTTTCTTTAATTTTTGTTGCCATAATTTTTTAGTTATAATAAGATTTGTTTTTAGAATTATTAGATTAGTATTGAAGTATTTATAATAGTATTTTAGTTAAAAAAATATATTAAGTAATTATTGTAATTTTTTTAAGGTGTGGAAAAAATATTTTGAGTGATTTAAGGTAGAAAAATACATAATATATAAACACTTTTAGAATTGAGTAGTATTGAAATATGTATAATAGTGTTTTAGTTAAAAAATAATACTAAATAACTATGGTAAATATTTTATTTTTAATAAAAAATTAGGATATTTAATAGTTTGACACATTAGCTTTTAGAGTTAATACTTAAATATGAAGGTGTACACTTATCAAATTTTTGATTTAATAACTTTAAAGCTCAGGATTTAATATATATATATATATATATATATATATATATATATATATATATATATATATATATAAATTATATTTTAATTAATTTAATTTTTATTAGAGATAAAATAGAATTTAACCTAATTAGAATAGGAACTATACTTTCAACTAAATTAGAATTACATTTTACTGAATTTAATTTAATTTTTATTAGTAAAAAACTAAATTATTCAATTTTTATATAACAATTAGTGAAGACTCTTTTGTAAATTTTGCCTTCCCCCTCGTACATTTATATATATTATAGATATAAATGTGTGTCAATGGTAATTATATATATATATTTTTTGGTAATTTGGGAGGTCATATGATTTTATCATTGATGGACTGTATAACATGGGATAGCGCTCCTCTTTTAAATTGACAAAAGTAGAAATCGAACCTTATATCTCAAAATACCCTTGAAGAAGTTACCACTTAACTACTCACTTATTGACCAGATTATATCATTTTTATACAGTTTTAAAAGTACATTCTTCTTCATGAGTTTGATATGTAAAATTAATTTATAACCGACAAAAAGAGAAACCACTCTTGGACTAGCTCTGCTCCGTATGTATTACATCTAGTGGTTATATTTTAACACATAATTGAAATACTTTACATTTTACTTCACATAATATATATATATATATATTGGGTATTCGACTTGATAAAAACTCATTGGACCTTGTATATTAGAATTCATTTAATAAACGAGGCAAACTCAAACTATACAAAACTCGATTCATGAAACTCACGAACAAACTCGAATATAAACTCGTGAGTTAGCTTGTAATTTTAATGTTTAATAATTTGATTTTAAATATATAATATATAAAATCTAATCTTGTTGTAAAAAACCCCAACTACTAATTTAGCTACTCATAGCAATTAATTATTTGAAAATATATTATTAAAATAACATAATAATTTTTATTAAATATAATATAATTTTGTAAGTAAATAATTTATTTTCAATTTTTAATATATAATTTTAATTTATAATTTATATTTTTAAAACTTTTTTAGCTTCGTAATATAACAAGTTTGGCTCAATTATAAATAAACTAAGTCCGACTTAGTCACAGCTGGCTTGGCTCGGCTGGATTATATTCATGGTTCACAAATCATTGAATATAATATAATAAGAGCAGACAAGAAGCTCCTCTTCCTCTTAAATATGTTGGTAATAACTTTTAAAATTATCACTAAAGAACCACTAGATATACGGGGAATAATTTTATTTTTTTTAGCAACTGGGAGATAAAGGGGAGAGGAGATTGAATCAATGAATTCACCTTATAATATTCATCACTCTCGCCACTAGGATATAAAGAGGATGGGAATAATCTTTTTATTCACTATATATATAGTATGCAGCGCGTTCCCTATATACATATATATGTGTATATATATATTGCATTGAGCACTAGCACGTTGGGGCATCTTCCTTCACTAATCACTGCCTTCCTTCAACTTCACCATTTTGAGATTCCTGGAAATGGCAGACCCATTTTCAGGAGGAATGAGTTATAGGACAGTTCTTGTTCTAGTTTGTATTATGCTATTGCCATTGATAGAAGCATCACAGCGTAATAGGCATTTTTATAAATGGGATGTAGAGTACATTTTTTGGTCTCCAGATTGTGAGGAAAATGTTATTATGGGTATCAACGGACAGTTTCCAGGGCCGACCATTAGAGCACATGTAGGAGATTACATTCATGTTGAGCTTACTAACAAGCTTTATACTGAAGGAGTAGTTATCCACTGGCATGGAATCAGACAGGTTTTCTTCTTTCTCAGACAGGATTTTTTTTTTTTTTGCTTTGAAATCTGATCTTGTTCATGAACTTAGCTATGGCTGTTTTTCTTTCTTTAATGATTATTTTTTAATTTGTTAATGTGATTTAGTTTTGTTTTGCAGGTGGGTACACCCTGGGCTGATGGTACTGCTGCCATTTCTCAGTGTGCTATTAACCCTGGAGAAACCTTTACTTATAGGTTCATTGTCGACAGGGTAAATAATATATTCTCTTTTTTTTTTTTTTGGTCAGGAAATAATATATTCTCTTGCTTTTTATTTTTACTCAATTTTCAGTAGCAGCATGTGCATATATCTACAAAAGCAAACTCATTATTCACAGATCTCAAATCTCCTAATCAGAATTTTAAAATATGGTATCTAAAAAGCATGCTGGTTTTTTCAACATAAACTGCTGTTGAAAGCAGATAGCTGGACTGCTGTTTTCCACTTCCTTTCATTGTTTTTTTTTTTTTTAGCTGGTTTTTTCAACATAAACTGCTGTTGAAAGGAGATAGCTGGACTGCTGTTTTCCACTTCCTTTCATTGTTTTTTTTTTTCTTTTTTTTTTAAAAAAAAGATAGTAGTAATAGGGTTTTAATTTTAAGTATATATATATTATGCAGCCAGGAACATATTTTTACCATGGACATTATGGAATGCAAAGGTCAGCTGGGCTTTATGGGTCACTGATAGTTGATGTGCCAGAGAGAGAGAAGGAACCATTCCAGTATGATGGTGAATTTGACCTATTATTGAGTGATTGGTGGCATCAAAGTGTTCATCACCAAGAAGTTGGCCTTTCCGCCAGTCCTATGCGTTGGATTGGTGAACCTCAGGTAACTGTAAAAAATATTTATATTTATTCAATTCTTTGGAGAAATTCGCAAGAGATCTTTACCGCTCCTATATTTCTGTTTGGTCTCAAATTAGTTATAATTTAATGACTTTGGATAACAATAATTTACACAATTTTTTTCTTCTCGGATTATATGTATCTAATAGTTAGATTTTTGACACATAATTTATGTGTTGGTCAAGTATTCAAGTGTAAGCACCTAAAATATCTGTTACACATCCAACGGTAAGATGTAATAATTCTAGTCGGGAAAAAAAAATCTCTGGTTCTTCTCTTCATTTTCTGATATTAATATAGAAAGGTAACTGTAAATTTCCAATGGTAAACATATCAAATTACATGAAGATACCCTTTCAACCGATACCCTATATAAAATTACGCAAAATTGAGTCTAACTCTATTTGTCATTTATTTCAATCAAACTTACGCCCTTCCTAGTGGTTAATTAAATTCTTTTGGCATTGATGATTACGTTGCTTGATTTCAGACAATACTTATCAACGGAAGAGGGCAATATAACTGTTCTCTAGCAGCTCACTACGGCCAAAACCCTTCCCAGCAATGCAAATTAAAAGGAGGTGAGAAATGCGCACCCTATATACTACATGTGGAGCCGAAAAAGAAGTACAGACTAAGAATTGCCAGCACCACTGCTCTAGCTTCTCTCAACTTGGCCATTGGTGTAAGTATTCGCTACAACTATAACTATATGGTACATATTTTGTTCTACCTAGAATATGCTAAAGTTGTAGCATATATTATATATATAGTCATAGTCGCATTTGGTTTCTTGCTTAAAAAAAAAAAAAATCTTACAATATTGTTTCAATTTCATGAGATAAATTAATTTTTGAAGAACCCCCTTTTTTTTTTTTTTCAAAGTCACTAGATAAGAAAAGTTGACAAGTGGTAAAAGGGTAGCGTGAAGTAGTGATTGTAGGTATGTAAAGCTACTTGAACTTTTTAGCACAAGTTAAGGCATAGAAGGGATAAGAGAATCATTAATCGATCTATCTTAAAGAATAAAGTTAGACAGTGTTATGCCTTAATTTGAATTGGCAAAAGATGTAAAATTAGGGGTGTAACCGAGCCGAGCCGCTCGTTCGGCTCGGCAAAAGCTCGCTAAAGCTCGCTCGAGCCGAGCCCGAACATACTTTTGAAGCTCGAAAGCTAAACGAGCCGAGCCCGAGCATCTTGATACTCGGCTCGAGCAGGCTCGCGAACAGGCTCACGGGCAGGCTCGCGAGCCAGGCTCGTGAGCTAGGCTTGCGAGCCTGCTTGTGAACAGACTCGTTTACTATTCATAAATTTAAATATTAGTATTAAGAGGTGGTATTAAATAGGTATAATTTAAGAAAAAAACTTTAAGTTATTTTGGTTTTTAATATGAGAATGTTTTATTGTCTAAGGTGGTTATTAATATTAAATA